>JACXGK010004812.1:0-36160 GCA_016801125.1 Novumbra hubbsi
CAATTTTGATACAATGACTGAGGGGGGAATAGGCTACATTAAGGTGTCCGATGTGAACGGACTTCAGATCTTCCTAGCTGTATTTTGGGGAACGATCTCCAGATATATCTGTAATAAAAGGCGTTTACTTTGGAAATAGCTGACCGTGTGGACATTCTCTGATTCAGGACTCGGGGGAAGTAGTTTGAATTCTACACTACTTCGCAAAATCAAAAATCTGAAAATCCTTCTAGAACAAATTAGCTTTGTTGGTTTAGGATTGGGGAAAAAGTGACACCATTCCAACCTAAAGACCATCCCTGAAAGGGACTTGGTTTGCATAAATTGCCCACTTATTCAGAAATGCACTAGTCAACAAATTATTCAGTTCACAATTGCATTATAATCATTATAGATAGCAGATTTAGCAAAAGCTAAGACACATGCAAAGAGTCTGAGGTAAAAGCAGTCCTGAAGTACAGTCCCCCCATTCCAATAGACATTCCCATCTGTCTTTCTTTTTATCTTTCAATTATCTCATATGACAAGACACAAACGCTAGAAAAGACATTGAGTACATATAAAATAATGGCTGTACTATATAATGAAGAAGTAAACATAGAATGTAAATGTTTCAGTTCCTTCACAATTAGTAGTAATGTTCTCCAGGGATATACCTAAAATGTGACCAATGATCCATCTGGGATGAATATAGCAATATGTTGTTGTCCGTCAGATCCTGAGTTAGATCAAGCACTGTGGCCACGGATCTCCAAGATTTCATAGATAATGTCATCACTTCTATATCTACTGAGAGTCAATTGATGACACGTTTTACCAGGTCACTTGAGCCTAAGGCTCAATTGTTTCAATTGTTGTGAAACAATAATGGCAGATCAGAGAAAGATCCTAGAGATTAGCACAATGGGAAGGACAAATATAATTTGATAACCCTACTGTATAAAAGTGTTTGTCTGATGCTTGGAAGTCGGTTGCGCTGCAGACCAACATGGGTTTATGACCCTAATCTAGACTACTATTGGATTCACAAACGTCAGATTTGTAGGAAATTCAACCACAACAGTTGTCACTTGACAGTGGTCATAACGTTATAGCTGACTGGTGTGTCTTCGGTGCACTTAAGTATTGTGATTTGCTCTTTTCACCAGAGAGATGAGGACCCCTAACTGGACCTCCAACTCTCCAATTTAACACTATCTCATCTTCCATCCAGAAACCAACCAGGACCCACCCTGTTTAGCTTCATATAAAAACCAGCCGTGGGTTGCAGGGTCCTGTGTGGTTGTCATTATCATCATGGTTGTGAATTCAAACTAGTTCCCCCGAGTCCTGAATCAGAGAATGTCCACACGGTCAGCTATTTCCAAAGTAAACGCCTTTTATTACAGATATATCTGGAGATCGTTCCCCAAAATACAGCTAGGAAGATCTGAAGTCCGTTCACATCGGACACATTTTATGTAGCCTGTTCCTCCCTCAGTCATTGTCTCGAAATTGATGAGCGCGCTTCCTGGGTGGGCGTGTCCCGTCCTGCAGCCCCCATCTCCCTCTGATGGCCTCGGAGGCCGACGAAGAAGACAGTTGAGGGGGGAAGGCTGGCGCCAGTAGATCCGACCATGGCTAGCACGTTTCCATGTTCCCTGTAGGTTGGGGTTAGAAAAGACTGTAAGACCTCTTGAAGTCCTACAATTAGTAAAATAATGGGGACTTTTACATAAAATTACACTAACACAGTTTCAATAATTAGAAGTTTGAGAGACCAAGATATTGATTCAGTTGTCTTCATTTAAATACTTTCATTTAAATATTTTAGTAAAAAAAGTCCGAAAATCATTCCAAGATTAAGATCCTGTCAGTTCCTGGCTGGTGGCAACTGGATTTTGTCCAGTTATGTATACTACCTTTCAAAAGTTTGGGGTCACATCAAAACGCATGGCCACTTCAATGGCACAGGACATTACACACTCACTCAATCACCACTTCACCCTACTGCCCTCTGGGGTCAGGTACAGAGCACTTAGGTGCAGAAGGGCTCGCTTTTGGAAAATCTCTGCAGCCATAGCTGCCCTAAATAAAAGGCACTGTCAAATTGGCCTGAAAGTACACTGTAATTGTAATTATATGTTGGTTACGTTGTGCTATTGTTGTTTAACATGTACAGTGCTGTGGATAGGAATTTCTAAAGTTAAAAGTTAAAGTTGTAAATAACAGCTGGTGTTGTCGCTTGAGTCCAATGTTCTATCAAGGTTTTTTTTATTTTTAACATGTATAGGGAACAAATATAATCAAAATACCTCTATCTACATTTGAATGCATTTCGTGTAATCAACAACTTTATGAATGACAGGTTTTTTGTACTCCTTCTCTGGGCACTTTACCTATTCATATTACCTACACAAATTTCTCACAACATACTACAGGAGACCACTACAGACAGACCTTGAAGCACGATTGATGCAAAACTGCGTTAAAATGCTGCATCAGATTGGTTAAAGATAGAACCCTACGGTTTGTGCACGTTGTAGGGGAAAGTTTTCAGAAAAGAATGACGTGTCGTATGTGTATTTCTCTAAAGTAGAAGACTTCCAAATCTCAACCACGAAAACACTATCCTAAGAAAAATCACAAAAAGCGCGCCAGTTACATTTCTATTCATATCTCCGGACAGGTTAAAGATAGAAGCCGTTTCTTTACACTTTATAGGGGGCAGTCCGCTGCAAAGAATGACATGTTGTTTGTGTATTTTTGTAAAATGGAAGCCTTCCAAATCTTGATAAAAAAAAAGCTAGACTACATTTTGCATCAAAAAGCGCACCTGCAACATTTTTATTCATATTCATATCTCCGGAATGTTTAATTATGATTTTATCAAAAAAAATCCTCAACATTTTATCTGAGGTTAATCTGATCTGATCGCAATCAAATCTGATCTAAGATTTTTATATAAAGTGATCCCCCATCAAGATACAGGGACCGGAAAACTAAAGTTTTGGTTCATATTTTACTGTGATAGAAATAATGCCGTTTTTCTGTTTATTGTGTTATATGCTCATACAATAAACAACTTAAAGTTGTTTTGAACCCCAGGGGTTGTTCAAATTAGAAATGTGGATACAAATCATCAGAGGAGCCTGCGTCTCCCTCCAAACCCCACCTTATTCCGTTGGCCTTTGAAAGTGACCTTAGCAAATAATGCAGGAATGAGTGAAAGGATTATGTGCCGAGGAGGTCCCGTTTCACAGACTATTCTACAACTTGAAGCCGAGATGTGAGGAGCTATGGTTTTTATGTATGTCTGTAAGGGTATGGATTTGTGCTGTGCATATTGTGCTGGTTTGGGATGCTTCTTCCTATTTGCACTGTTTGGTAATTTTTTTTCACTGCTTGGTTGTAGTAATAGGTAGAAGCAAATATAAGTGACATTGGTAGCCAACAATTCAATCTATTACTGTAGCTTTACATTTTTAAGGCAAAACTTTTATAATGGCCTTCAGGGATCATTCAGTGGCTGTCTGTCGATCCAGTCCTGAATGACATTATTAATGTTGTTGGTGAGATGCTTTTGACTGGTTCATAGTCAAGTCATCTAGATGAGGCTGCTGGGTAGCCAATTAAATAACTAATGAAAATGTTAAGTCACATGTGACTCAGAATGTTATTGAAAATAATTTCACTATTTATTTCTTCCTCTATGTGCCTAGAACTGCAACAATTGGCCTGGTATCACATCGTTAGATAGTTCCTGAAGCATCCAGTATGTCATTGATTTGACATAGGCTATAGCTTTTTATGTGATTTTGTAGTAGCTAAGCAAACAAAAAGTATAACAGGCTAATTTAGTTGACTAATAATAGGGTAATTAGTAGACCAAGATGGCGGTGTGTACACAATTCAAGGCCCTGTTTCTCTTCAGATTTCACAGATTAGTAGTAGACCCATAAATTGGGGCATCTGGGCCTTCTGTACATTGACACACTGCCTTGCATACCATTTCTGCACTTTATTGCACTTCTGATTGGATGCAAACTGCATTTCAAAGTACTGTACTTGTATTGTTTGTCACAGTGACGCCCGAGTCCGCCCCCTCTGGTCAACGGTGGTCAGACTCCTCTGACTACTGAGTCAGGGCGCAACTTCCCGGGTGGCGTGAAGGGGGCTTTCTCAGTAAGGTGTGGGGCCTGAGCTGCCAGAATAGCTTCAACATGCCTTGCATAGATTCTACAAGTCCGGAACTCGACCATTCAACATTCTTCCAAAAACCTTTGAATAAGATTAGAAAACATTATTCAAATCACATTTTCTCCATCATCATTATTACCATTGTAGTCATATTTATATAAAGAAATATTGTAATTTTTGTCAAGGCTCCACCCAGCTCATCTGTGGCCCGACACTCCCCTCTACTGGCCTTGTGCAGAACAACTTTTACAATGAACTTATACAAATACAAACTTTTACAACTTTTACAATGAAATTATACAAATCATTATACGTTTGAGAGATTAAGAAATTGATAACATTTTCTTACTGTTTTTATGTAGGTATTTTCATTTAAATCTATTAATCAAGAAAAGTACCATTTTAACCCTCCTAGCCCAAAAATCAATGCGATACATTTCTATTCATAACTCCGGATTGCCTAAAGATAGAGGACAGTTGTAGAGGACAGTTGTCCGAAAAGAATAACTGGTCGGATGTCTTCCAAATCTCGACTACAACAACACGAAAAAAATAAATTAAATAAAATCGAACGTGTTGCATTTCGATTCATATCTCCGGAAATATTAAAGATAGAAGCCTACGGTTCTTTTTAAGTTGTAGGGAAGAATCTTATGCAAAGAATGACATGTCGTTTCTGTATTTCTGTAAAGTAGAAAGCCTTCCATATCTGGACTGAAACCTCTTAGAGGCAATTCTGGGTCGAAAAGCGCACCTGTTACATATCTATTTATATCTCCGGAATTATTAATTATGGAAGCCCACGGTGTATTTCTGTAAAGTAGAAACCTTCCAAATCTCGACCACAAAAACACTGTTTTTTATGATGGCAAAGAAAAAACGTTTTCTTTTTTCAGAGGTTAATCTGATCTGATCTGAATTTGAATCTGTTTTGATTTTTGGATTAAATGATCCATCACACTGATACAGGGATCCTAAATTGTCAATTTTGGTTGATATTGTACAATTTTCGGAAGCAATAATGCAGAATACTTGTATATTATGTTACATGTTCCAAAAAAAAATTGTTTGTGTGGTTTTGAACCCCTGGTGATGTCCATATGTGACATAATCAGCCTTACCTATTGGAGAATACTTTGGCCTTCTCAATAAAAGCAACAACATGTCAACATACGTTTTTTGTATTCTCTCAACATACGTTTTTTGTACTCTCTCTAAAAAACTCATTAAGTCTTCTCAAACAATGTTAACTATTCATCCTTCTTTCAGTTATGGGGTTTCACAGTCCAAAATGTAATGGACATCATTCTAACACAAAGGATAACCTCCTGAGAGGTCAAAGGTCAAGGTTCTGACAGGCGGATTTTGGGTTCCCGAATGACCCAGAGGGCTTTCAGAATCTCAGACCCTGGATAAACCCCTCTAACACCTTAACATTTTAATGATCTCATATGACAAGACACAAAGGGTAAACCCTAGGAAAGACATTGAGTACATATAAAATAATGGCTGTACTATATAATGAAAAAGTAAAAATAAAACGTAAATGTTTCAGTTCCTTCACAATTAGTAGTAGTGTTCTCCAGAGATATACCTAAAATGTGACCAATGATCCATCTGGGAGGAATATAGCAATATGTTGTTGTCCATCAGATCCTGAGTTAGATAAAGCACTGTGGCCACGGATCTCCAAGATTTCATGTATAATGTTATCACTTCTAAATCTACTGAGAGTCAATTGATGGCAAGTTTTACCAGGTCACTTGAGCCAAAGGCATCATATTATAGTATACTTTTTATTTAATACATCTGTGAAACAATAATGGCAGATCAGAGAACAATCCTAGAGATTAGCACAATGGGAAGGACAAATATCATTTCATAACCCTACTGTATAAAAGTGTTTGTCTGATGCTTGGAAGTCGGTTGCGCTGCAGACCAACATGAGTTTATGACCCTAATCTAGACTACTATTGGATTCACAAACGTCAGATTTGGAGGAAATTCAACCACAACAGTTGTCACTGAAAATACCCCTTCTCTTACTCTGGCTCACTATTTGTACCATTGTAACATGGAGGCAGAAACCCAAGCCCTGAGAGAACAGAGGACATTTAACCAATCTGGAGATATGAATAGAAATGTGAATCTTTTTTTGCTCTTTTTTACACTATTTTGCGTTAATAGCCCTTTGTGAAATGCTACAGTCCGGTTTCAGACCACATCATAGCACTGAGACTGCACTTGTGAAGTTGATGAATGACCTTTAAATGGCCTCAGACAAATGTTCCGCATCTGTCGTCCTGTTTCTTGATCTTAGTGCTGCTTTTGACACTGTTGATCACTCCCTTCTCTTGGACTACGCGGACACGTTTTAGCCTGGATTAGTCTTATTTATCTGAAAGATATCAGTTTGTATGTATAGATGGCATGTCCTCATTACTGTTTTCACAATATGTGCTGCATCTGGGTGATGTTATCAGAAACCACCATGTAAATGTTCACTGCTATGCTGATGACACTCAGCTCTATATCTCAATGAAGCATGGAGAAGCCCCCAAAATAGCTACATTGAAGCATGCATCTCAGATATTAGGAAATGGATGACAGATAACGTTTTGCTAAACTACAGTTGCTAACTACTCCTCTAATTGTATCTAGAACAAAAACAATTGAGCACATTACTTCTGTACTAGCCTCTCTACAATGGCTGCCTGTTAAGGGTAGGGCTAATTTTAAGGTTTTACGGTTGACCTATAAAGCAATACATGGACTTGTTCCTACGATGCTCTCTGAAATGATCCAGCCATACATACCTACACGTAACCTAAGATCGCAAGATGCAGGCCTTCTGATTGTACCTAGAATTTCAAAACACTTTAGAGCTAATGTAGAATAATCTGCCAATTAGGGTTAGAAATGCAGACTCTGTATCAACTTTTAAGTGTCTACTAAAGTCACATCTTTTTAGCATGGTCTATGACTAGTGTAGCCTGGCTCAGGGGTATGAAGATGAACAGAAAGGCTTCATACTGTCCACCCCTGCTGTCTTGCTAGGTAGGCTCTCATCTCCACTAAAATGCCCGCTCTCCAATGCACCTTGAGGGGGGAGTCACTGGCTTGCTGCTGTCTCTCCTTTGCACCCCTCACGCAATTGATATTAACTCTTCTGGCAATACTTAGCTCTCATTTATGATGGTTGCGGTTGGTCAATGTCCCTTTGGCTAATGCCTGGAAATGGGAGTGGATTGATTTCTTGCCTGTTGGGCCCTGTCCGGGGCCTCCCCCGGATAGAGCCACAGTGACCACAGTGTCACTGGACCCCCCTGTCTCAGACAGAAGGTTTTATGATGTACATTTATTGTACCCCCCCTCCCAACCCTAGACAATCCTTATGATTCCAGCTACCACCCTGCTGACCCCCTAATAAACCCACCCTGGACTGTACCTGTTCATGGTCATGCTTCTGACCTAGATTAGGCATTACAGACTATGGACACAGCCCATGTGAATGTATTACTTATTATTTTTATTCTTAAAACATCACCCAGCACAGCTAGAAGGTCTGGTCACCCCTTTGAGCCTGGTTCCTCTCAAGGTTTCTTCCTACAATCCTTCCCCCATAGGAAGTTTTTCATGCCACCCTGCTTCAACCCTGTGTTTTGTAAAAGCCCTTTGTGACAACTGTTGATGTAAGGAGGGCTTTATAAATACATTTGATTGATTGATTGAACTATTGTAAATGACACTACCTGAAGGGGGGTGTACAGCACCAATGACAACTGTGAGGAGAACTTATCTGATCAAACTGAAAAAATTATGACCACTGCAAATGTAGTCAGTCGCTCAGATCCTCATGCTTGCCCATTTGTCTGCTTATAACAAATCAAATTAGAGGACACTATTTTTTGTCACTGACAGGTCCAAAGATGATGACATTTTCAATGTTATTTACTTCACCAGTGGCAATATTATGGCAGTGTGTATAAATATCTGGTGAAAAACAATTGGCGAAAAAATAAATAATAACCACATTGGTGGTAAATATATAGCACAAATGAGATCATCTCTAATTGAATTTTTTTTTATCTGATTATTATCACAATTATAATATGATATTCAGTTAAACAATTTGAAATATGTTTAATAATCTTAGAGAATGAGCTGTTGCAGGATAAGATATATTCAAATAATTGGAGCATCAGACTTTAATTGATTCAAAACAATATTTTGCATAATCCAACGGCCCAGTTACTCATATAGTGTTTAAACCCCGGTGGGTTGAACATTTCATGACTAAGAGCTGTTATTCATTACAACTGAAACCACAACAACCATGACTATTATAAACACCTTCATCTGGACACTTGTCCTCTGCTTTAAAGGTAAAAAACATTTGATTTAATATGTATGTAATAAATATTATACAATTTTAGTTTAATAAAGACTGTTTAGAATATGATACTAATGACTAATGATATAGAATAACATTTTTCTCAATTTCAGAATCCAGAGGTCAGTACACTGTGACTCAGACTCCTGCAGTTGAAGCTGTTCTTCCAGGACAGACAGTCTCTCTGAAATGTAGAACCAGCAGTGATGTGAATGATGCGGGGAAATCTAATCCCGATCTAGCCTGGTACCAACAGAAACCTGGAGGAGCTCCTAAACTCCTAATTTATTATGTTAAGACACTTCAGTCTGGGACTCCATCTAGATTCAGCGGTAGTGGAGATTATAGTGATTTCACTCTGACCATCAGTGGAGTCCAGGCTGAAGATGCAGGAGATTACTACTGTCAGAGTTTTCACTATCCTGGTAGCACTCGATGGTTCACACAGTGATACAGAGCCGTACAAAAACCTCCCCCAGTCAGACTGCACAGTGACTGAACTGTTACAGCTGGGACCTACTGCAGGTGCTGAGGGGGAAGAGACAGTGACATGGAACACTGGTCAGTAGAGGAAGTCAAATTTAAATGAAGTTAGAAAGCATCATTAGAAAACATTCTTCATCATCAAAGTCAGGTCACAGACCTATATAATAGGGCTAAAATGACCAATAGGGCTCCCCAGATATACCGGCTGCCAATCACCCTCTAGCTTATAGAGCGTGATTCTAACATCAGTTTCCACAATATGCATCATGTAGAATGACAACATGCCAGTCTGAGTGAATTACACCGGTTACACAGGTATAATAGGGCACCGATGTGGAAAAAAATTAATTATTGAGTCTTAGTGAAAGGGTCAGGGGCTCAAGCCACTCGTGGGTTTATCTGTTCACGTGCCTGGACATTTACCCACACTGGTCAGTAGAGATCAACTTTGAATAAGATTGGAAAGCAGGATAGACATAGAAAATTCTCCATCATAATCAGTATTGTCTTTTAACATTTACAAAATATTGTAATACATCTAGAGTTCAAAGAAGGGTATATATATTGTCTTTAAGGAGGATGTTCTGCCTTTTAAGTTAAGTAAAGTTCAAAAGATAAAACAATTCAGTAAATTACAAGAAAAGTCAAGCCTTGTGTGTTTACTGGAGCTTTGCGCAAGAGAACATGTTGCAAGTGCAGTACAGAGGGAGTTGGTAGCTGGGAATGATGTGGTGAAAACAGGGCCAAATTGGACATCTAGCCATGACGCCAGGGCTAACAGGTGCTGCAGGATGCTTAGTGAACACAGAGTCAGGACACCTATTTAATCTCCTTGTGAACAACCTACCAGGGCGATGTCTTCTTCACTGCCTTTGGGAACTGGAATTTGTTCTTTATGTAGACCAGAGAGAAAATTCCCTCTTACTAGCCCTCCAACCCTCCTTTTAGCAGCAACTCATCTTCCATCCAGGGACCAACCCTGTTTAGCTTCATATAAAACCAGCAGTGGTATGCAGGGTCCTGTGTTGTTGTCATCATCATCATGGTTGTGACTTGTTACGTTTTTCATGTTCTGAAAGTGCTAAACATTTTGAAACACTCATTTTACAAGTCTAGATTAAAAGTGAAATTACAGAAGAATCAAAACCTTGAATCAAAACTCCATATCCACGTATTGATGTGATAATCAATAATCTAATGAACACGTTACTGACCGTGAATACAGCCTAAAGCTGGGCAGAAACATAAGACACATTATCATGGCAATTTTACGATGTCTAGAATTATATTTTAGGTAAGAACGAAATAGTTGTTAGAACAATTAACAGTTTATTAAAGATTCACTTTCGAGGAGAGTCTGGTTCCACATCAACCCTTAGTGACAGGGAAGCATCTTTACCATTTCATATTTACATACCATACTTTATACACTGAGGTATTTCGCATATTCATTCTATATAATTCAGTCTAGGGGTGTGTCAAGACCATGTTCCCTTCCTGGCCCCATCTGTATCTTCTCTTTATCCTGTGTTCATCCTGGTGCCCTAATAGCTCCCAACTTCCTCTGAGGGTGGAAGAATCTCCCCCACATGGCCATATACCATTTTATCTGGGAACAACACAGTGATGGCCAGAACAGATGGTCAAAGGTTCACAGGACTCAATAGTAAACTAACAAAGACCAGATTCTCCTACATAGTGTCACGGTCATGGTGTGGAGTCGAACCAAATGCAGACAAGGTGTATTTAATCCAAAAAACAAACAAGTACAAACTACACGAAACTGTAAACGGAAATGAAAGTTTTAACTAAAATAAAACAAAGTACAAATAACGTGTAGCGTATTCACTTGAAAATGAATCAAACAAAGGACAAACCGTGAAGATGTTGAGACAAGCACAAACAAACAATAAACCACACTGGGTGTGGTGCAAACCTAACCTAAGTAGGCTCCCCAATCAGAGTCAACTGAATGCAGCTGCTCTGACTGGGGAGACCACAATGGCATAGAGAGGGCTAGAGGCCTCTCTAGCCGGCATGCCCTGAAATGGCCAGGGGCCCGCAGCCAGGGCATGACACATAGCTTTTGTGATGGTAAAGTCAAGGGCGGAACAAAGTGCAGGATTTGGTGGATAGGTAATTTATTACCAAGAGTCCACAAATTAAAAAAAGGCACGAAAAACGTTGTGTGCGTTAAACAGAACAGTCTGACTCAGCAGGAGTCTATACAAATTCCAAATCACACGTAACAATAACGACCACTGAACAGGACGCACACAGGCAAATGTATACAGAGACAACAAGCAACAGGTGTGCACAATGAGGGGGTGCGTTCGTGAAGAAATGGGTCATCACAAACAATCAACACAAAAGGTGGGGGCAGGGGAACAGTGCCAGCTAGGAAGTCGATGCCGTCGAACGCCGGACCCTGCCCGAGTGAGGAGGGAGCACGTCCCCAGAGGGAGACGTGACAGCTTTATGACCCCAACTTCTGTTTGGATCCATCAATGCAAGTTAGACTTGTATGAAGGTGTATAATCAATTGATACATCAAGTCAGCAAAATTACCCTTACAACATGTACATTTCATACAACTTGGAAAAGTGGGTGGAGTGACTTCCTGCCTGTTGGGCCAGTACAAGGGTTACCCTCGGATAGGACCAGGCTTGAAAGACTCGTAGCTGTCCTTGTCCACATTTAAATCACACATTGGGTCACAAAAAAGGTAATTACTAAAGACCTAATATACCTGTTCTCCGTCACGCTAACCCATGAATTAACAATAAATCCACACTCTAAATTGGTTTCTTCATAGCTGACATTGTGGTTACATCTTCACCATCCGTATGTTTGCCTCTTGGTGATTTGCAGTGCAACCGGTATTCTGCAAGTCTTCACTGATGATCCATTCTCAAGATGCTAACTGCGATGCCCTACATTACTAATGTTATAATATGTTCACAACTTCACAGAGAAGTCTAAACGTTGTATACAGTAGTCTGCATCCTTAAAATTCACTGACAAGGTCCAAGAAAGTTTGATTTTCTTTTCTTTAAACTTTGTATTGCTTAAAACTCCGTCAGGCTTGTATACAATTGTTTGTGGAACACAGGGAACACTTCTTAACATATACAATCAAAATAAATATATATATATATATATATTCATAATAAAATTAATTAATTAATATTATAACATCTGACCAATGCAAGGGACTGAACCAAAGGGTAATGAAGAAACCACTGGCCTCAATATACACTGATCAGCTATAACATTATGACTAATACAAACCTTTACAGTAACTTCACATATTAGCATGTGTCTTTCTGATTATTGGGGATGAATCTTAATGATTATAGGGGAACATTCGAGGCTATGTTATGTACACTCAGTTCTTCTACTCTGATGGTTCCTTATTGTCTATATTTCTCAAATAATGGTGAATGAAGAGAAGACCAGAATTATATTTGTATACTGATGATGCTCTGTATAGACAGCACATGATTCAGTAAACTGAGAGTGTTCTCTTCAGGACAGTATGTTGATTTACTTTATATGTGTGCATAATTATTTATTTTTCAGAATCCAGAGGTCAGTACACAGTGACTCAGACTCCTGCAGTTAAACCTGTTCTCCCAGGACAGACAGTCTCGCTGAAATGTAGAACCAGCAGTGATGTGTATCCAAACTGTGGTTCATCTTTGCCCTGTATGGCCTGGTACCAACATAAACCTGGATCAGATCCCAAACTCCTTGTTCATCAAGGAAGTACACTTAACTCTGGGATTCCAACAAGGTTTAGTAGAAGTGGATCTGGGAGTGATTTCACTCTGACCATCAGTGGAGTCCAGGCTGAAGATGCAGGGGATTACTACTGTCAGAGTTTTCACTACCCCAACAGTGTATATGTGTTCACACAGTGATACAGAGCCGTACAAAAACCTCCCTCAGTCAGACTGCACAGTGACTGTTCTGTTACAGCTGGGACCTACTGCAGGTGCTGAGGGGGAAGAAACAGTGACATAGAACACTGACTCAACCAACATATACTGAGTTAAATATATATAGACGGGTGACTAATTAAAGGACAAATCAGCATAAAGCTTCTCAGGTTTGAGCCGCCAAACGCCTTCAACGTGCCCTTGCATAGACTCTACAAGTATGGAACACCATTCTTCCAAAATAAGTCAACTTTGAATACGATAAGAAAACATTATTCAAATCACATTTTCTCCATCATCATTATTACTGTTGTAGTCATATTAATATAAAGAAGTATTGTAATTTTTGTCTTGGGTCCACCCTGACACAGCTCATCTCTGGCGTGACTTGTGCCGAACAAGTAATCAAGCACCCAGTCACCAATCAATAACCAAATACACTCACCTGGTCCCTATCACTCTCATCAGCACCCCTATTTAACCCTCAAAGCCCTCTGGGTCATTTGGGAACCCAAAATCCGCCTATCAGAACCTTGACCTTTTGACCTCTCAGGAGGTTATCCTTTGTTTTAGAATGATGTCCATTACATTTTGGACTCTGAAACCCCATAACTGAAAGAAGGATGAATAGTTAACATTGTTTGAGAAGACTTAATGAGTTTTTTAGTAACAATATGTGAAGAGAATACAAAAAACTTATGTTGACATGTAGTTGCTTTTTTTGAGAAGGCCAAAGTATTCTCCAATAGGTAAGGCTGATTATGTCACATATGGACATCACCAGGGGTTCAAAACCACACCAAAAATGTATTTTTGGAACATGTAACATAATATACAAGTATTCTGCATTATTGCTTCCGAATATTGTACAATATCAACCAAAATTCACAATTTAGGATCCCTGTATCAGTGTATCAGTGTGATGGATCATTTAATCCAAAAATCAAAACAGATTTAAATTCAGATCAGATCAGATTAACCTCTGAAAAAAGGAATAGTTTTTTCTTTGCCATCATGAAAAATAGTGTTTTGTGGTCGAGATTTTGAAGATTTCTACTTTACAAAAATACACAAACGACATGTCATTCTTTGCAGCTGAATGTCCCCTACCGTGGGCTTCCATAATTAATAATTCCGGAGATATAAATAGATATGTAACAGGTGCGCTTTTCGACCCAGAATTGCCTCTAAGAGGTTTCAGTCCAGATATGGAAGGCTTCTTCTTTGCAGAAATACATAAATGACATGTTATTCGTTGCATAAGATTCTCCCATACAACTTAAAAAGAACCGTAGGCTTCTATCTTTAATATTTCCGGAGATATGAATCGAAATGCAACACGTGCAATTTTATTTATTTTATTTGTTTCGTGTTGTTGTAGTCGAGATTTGGAAGGCTTTCCCTTTACGAAAGATAGACATCCGACCAGTTATTCTTTTCGGACAACTGTCCTCTACAACAGCCAGGGGAAGTTATTATTTTGTTAGGTAAGTTTTGGTTAGGGGGTTTTCTGACATTTGCTTTCTTTGCTTTGGTAACGCCCAGCCCCTTTCCCCAATTTTACAGTGTTGTTGTATGTGGATGAATAAATCCCCTGCACGGTACCCTTGGTTTTCGTTCTCACGACCCCATACCTTATTTCTATTATTTCACACGGGTGTGCACGCACAGCAGGGTGTTACGCTCCCTTGACAAAAGGCGTGCGTAACAAGGACTATAAATCAAGAGATTAGAGTCAAGGACATAGTATGTATAGGAAGACAGGTTTATGGCCTTTTAGCTGGACCCACAGATGCAGACAAGGAGGATGGAGACAAGAGCTAGCCAAGGTCAGATCTACTGGTGCCAGCCTACCCCCTCAACTGTCTTCTTCGTCTGCTTTCAAGGCCATCAGAGGGCCCCACGGATGGAGATGGGGGCTGCAGGACGGGACACGCCCACTAATGAAGCGCGCTCATCAATTTCGATACAATGACTGAGGGGGGATTAGGCTACATAAAAATGTTTCCGATGTGAACGGACTTCAGATCTTCCTAGCTGTATTTTGGGGAACGATCTCCAGATATATCTGTAATAAAAGGCGTTTACTTTGGAAATAGTTGACCGTGTGGACATTCTCTGATTCAGGACTCGGGGGAAGTAGTTTGAAATCTACACCACCCCGGCTATGGTCTGTTCCCACTGCAGCTGTCTGGTAGAAGTCAACAAAGCATCAGGGCAAGCACTTCCAGAACAAACAGTTTTTCCCCATTACATTACTATTAACACTTGGCAAAAACAAATTATTTATCTTCCTACTTTTTCACACTAGTTGGGATTGCTGCTAGACTACATTGTTATGTATACATGTTGTTACAGTTGGTTATATTTATTCTCTTTTTTTGTTCATATTTTACTTCATGCTACCGCGAAGATTCCATGTCATCAAAATGTCACTGCTCAGAATGACACTGTCATTTTGTGCATTTGACAATAAAGACCTTGACTTGACTTTGACGGAAGTGAGGGTGTTGGATCCTACTGTGCCAGAACATGACAGACTCTCTCTCTAACTTCTACTTGGTTCATGGACATAAGCCCATGCATCTTGTGTCATGCATAGACACATGCTTTGTTAATGTCAAGAACAATCTCTCTCCCTCCACCCTGTCCACAACCTCTCTCCCTCCACCCTGTCCACAACCTCTCTCCCTCCACCCTGTCCACCACCTCTCTCCCTCCACCCTGTCCACCACCTCTCTCCCTCCACCCTGTCCACCACCTCTCTCCCTCCACCCTGTCCACCACCTCTCTCCCTCCACCCTGTCCACCACCTCTCTCCCTCCACACTGTCCAAAACTGGAACTGAGGTGCAGCAAAACGGACTGACACAAACAATAAACCACAAACTCAAGACCAGAGGGGCAACTTAAATAGAATCACCAATTAGGGACAACTTGAATAGGATCCCCAGTTAGAGACAACTGGAATAGGATCCTCAATTAGAGACAACTTGAAAAGGATCCCCAATTAAAGACATCTGAAATAGAATCCACAATTAGAGACAACTGGAATAGGATCCCCAATTAGAGACAACTGGAATAGGATCCTCAATTAGAGACAACTGGAATAGGATCCACAATTAGAGACAACTGGAATAGGATCCACAATTAGAGATAACTGGCAGCAGCGTTTCGTTGTCCCATCCTTCTGAGGGTGGTGGTCAGGGCCCTCCATCTTATGATTTTGTTGTGCCTCTTCTTCAGGAGGCTCAAAATGATGGCCTTTAGCTAGATACAGTGTACTGAGCATTTTATTTTCCAGAAAATAGTCTACAAAAGAAACCACACATACACTCCACCTGGTCGAACACAGTGGGGATAAAGTCTCCCAGTACGCTACAGAGATTAGTCAACAAAACCCAACATGAGTTGACTTTAGAGAGCAGAGATCAAGTAAACCACAGAAACTACAAATGTTTACAATTTACTTAAACAGAAGGTAAGAGCAAGTACAAGGCTTTATTAACAGGAGCGTTAGTTCAAGCATTTCTGTATCTTCTGTAGATATGAGGAACCTTCCTAAACACCTGTGTAGACTTCATCACCACCATCCTGGGTCTTATTTCCAACAGAGGGGAGGTAAATGACTTGGCAACATGGTGCCAAGACAACAACCTCTCTCAATGTCTACAAGAAAAGGAAATTATTGTGGACTTCAGGAAGGGCCATACCGTGCATCCCGACCATTTTTTCACATGTTGTTATGTTACAGGCATAATCCAGAATGGATTCAATTAATGTTTTCCTCAAATTTCTACTGACAACACCCAATAACAACAAAGTGAAAGAAATATGTAGAATATTTTTAATAGACTTTTAAAGACACCTTTGGCAGCAGTTACAGCCTATGTCTTTTGGATTATAATGCTACAAGCTTGGCACACCTATTTTTCTCCTATTCTTCTTTGCAGGACCTGTCAAGCTCCATCAGGTTGGATAAGGAGCGTCTGTGCACAGTCATTTTCAAACTCTCCAGAGATGTTTAATTGGGTTCAAGTCTGGGCTCTGGTTGGGCCTCTCAAGGACATTCATAGAGTTTTCCCAAAGCCACTCCCTTGTTATCTTGGCTGTGTGCTTAGGGTTGTTGTCCTGTTGGAAGATTAACCTTTGCCCCAGTCTGAGGTCCATAGCGCTCTGGAGCAGGTTTCCATCAAGGTGGTTCCATTTTGCTCCCTGTACCTGTGTGATGATACAGATGTGATTAACCTCTAAAGAAATGTGTAGGTTTTTTGAGGAAATCATGAAATACTGTGTTTCTGTGTCGAGATTTGGAAGACTTATACTTTACAGAAATACACAAATGATTCTGTGCGGCAGACAACGTGGATTTTCTTTTAGACTTTTAGAAATTTTTGTACGCATATCAGATTTTAGAAACACCCCTTTAGAAGATGATAAGTGAAACTCCACTACTTGTCTTATATTCCAAACATTACTTCTAAGACAACAACCATCATAAGCTTTAGATATTATTATAACGTCTGGCTAATGCAATTAATCAAACCTTCTTTGAGGTTGATGATTGTGAAGCTCTACTTGGGGACAATGATACATAATTTGTGGGAATAACAATTAAAAAACAGCTGAAGTCAGTGTAGACTGTGTGAATTAGTCTTTTTGTGAACAAATTGAATGGAAATCCTCATGGATTCAACAAGGCATTGTTTTGCCATCCCTACACACCACCTCATCTTACACAGAAGTTCAAGGCCATTTAAGTCTCCTGGTGAGCTACAAAAATTAACCAAACTTGGTACTAAATTTAAACACATTTTATTTATACATGATTCTTAGAATATCCAGATTGCTAGAATTCATGATGTTATTGTCTAAATATTGATAGAAATCATGTCCTTTAATTGAATCAGTTCATGTACAAGCAATTATTGAAATCACTTGAGGAATAATAAAAAGGATTGTAATGGGCTCTTTGTTCTTCCAGGTATAAACACGTCTAACGTCAGTCCAGTGGTGCAGCATTCAGTCCACACAGCAAACTGCACTAACAGTACTTTACCTGTAGGAGGCATAAAAGTATAAATAATCACTGGGAGATAGACACTGACATGTATCCCTCTTTTCATGTATACCAATTTGTTACCATAACACATCATCATTAAAGAAAGTGTGATATATGGTTTCTTTGTTACAAAATTATAACTTATCCAGAGTTCATGAAGGTATTGTCTTAATTAACAACATCCATAGAAGCCTTTTAACAAATATCAGACAATATATTTATTCCATTCTAAGCTGCTAAATTACATATTATTATTTATATTTCTGATAAATAGGGATAACCTTAATGACTATTGGGTAAACATTCTGGGAGCTATGATATGTACTCTCAGTTATTCTAGTCCGATGGGTATATCTATTCTATGGGTATATTTACCAAAAAATGGATGTAGAGAAAATCTTATTTGCATCGTGATGATGTGTGTGTGTGTGTGACAGCACATGAATATATGAGTGTTTATAACCCTATGAGTTCAACACTTTATGACTGAAAGCAGTTCTTCATGACAACTGAACCACCAACAACTATGACAATTATAACCATCTTCATCTGGACACTTGTCCTCTGTTTCAATGGTAAGATTTATTATAAGTATGTTTACAAATATTTGAATCTACAGAAAATAATTATGTATGGCAATAGCATAATATTTATAACATACAATGTGTTACTGTGTTTTATTCTTTTAATAAGGATGTCCTTATTGTTCTTTACAGAATCCAGAGGACAGTACACTGTGACTCAGTCACCAGCATTTCAATCTGTTCTAACAGGAAATTCAGTTACTATGAACTGTAAAGTCAGCAGTAATGTGTATAACAACAATTATCTAAGCTGGTACCAACAGAAACCTGGAGGAGCTCCTAAACTCCTAATTTACTATGCTAGCACACTTCAATCTGGGATTCCAACTAGATTTAAAGGCAGTGGATCTGGGAGTGATTTCACTCTGACCATCAGTGGAGTCCAGACTGAAGATGCAGGAGATTACTACTGTCAGAGTTTACACGGTGGTCCAATGTACACACAGTGATACAGAGCCGTACAAAAACCTCCCTTACTCTGCACAATAAGTACTACTACCTACTGCAGGTGCTGAGGGGGAAGTGACTGTCACATGGAACATTGGTCAGTAGAGGAAATCAACTTTAAATGGTTAGAAAGCATCATTAGATCACTTTCTCCATCATAATCATCATCATAGTCATCATGACTAATAAGGGTTCCCCAAATATACCAGCAGACATGCACCTGCTAGCTTCTGCACACACTTCTGGTTCCACAATATGAATCATGTTGATGAACGACATCTGAGTGAATGACACCTGTTACCCAGGTAGAATGGGGCACCGGTGTAGAAAAAAAGCATTTAAATTGCACCTGAGGCCATTTTTATTCCTGCATTCCATGGTTGCACTTCTCTTTTCTATCAGCAGAGGTCACAAGGTCTCCCGTATATGAGCATTCTGTTTAGAAAACAAATTCTTTACAGTGTATAAATATATAGATCAGGGGTATTCAATTAAAATGTAAAAAGGTCCAGCTAGACCAAATTACTTCAAGCAAAGGTCCGGAACGTCTTATTTGTGTTATGATTCAGTGCCATAAATATTGAAGTAGTCAAGTAGTTGTGTGTATGTAGAAAACAACTGTTTATTTTATTTGACTCTCAAATTAAATAAAGTGTACAATTCAATAATAATAATACATATAGCTGCAAGCAGCAATTTGGGTTACTCTAAAATATTGGGGACGTGTACATCTGTTCTATAGATTTTACAACGCGTTATTTTCTCCGCCACTTTTAAGTGTACAACATAATAATAATACATACAGCTGCAAGCAGCAATTTGGGTTACTCCAAAAATTGGGGACAATTGGAAAATTGCAGAAGCTTAAAAGCTAATTTTAAGTAGTAGCAGACAGGAGGAATCAAACCATGAACTCTGAGTTTACAATCATACACTCTAACCACTGCACCACAGGCAATATGTAGTATTTTCCTAATTGATAATATACATAAAAGAGGATTAGAATAATCTCATGACGAAATAAAGCATATAGCTTCACAAATTGACAGATGCCGAACTAAAATCATTCATGGGTCTTATTTATTTGAGAGGTGTTACTGGCGGTAAAAGCATGAAACTCAATGTTTATTGGTCTATGATGACAAAACCACAAGCACTGCCCGCCTTGTGACTGATACATTTGCGATGATATCAGAGGTATTCCATAAGTTTGCGTTAAGTTAAGATTACATGAACAACTATCCCCTGGTGGTGTCGCTTTACACAATGTCCAATAAACCGGACAAATACATGTTGAACCTATTGTGTAGTAGCTGATTGAAAATGAATGTTTTCTCTGTTTCTCTGAATGTAGGCTCTATAGGTTATATCATGCGTTATTTTGCGTTATTGTCTTCGCAACTTTATTCCCAGTTTTTTAAGTTTGTTTTTCAATTAGTGCAACATGTTTGATGTTCCTACTTGGTTCTTTTAAATGTCTTGTTTTATTTAGTGATAATTATGTTTTGTGAGTAGGTTGATTTATTGTGAATTGTGAAATTTACACGTAACAGGAACATTGGCTATAGATCGACAGTAAGGTGAAAGCGCAAGACAATCTCCTTGACATCACCAGTTCAGTTGCCAAAGTCATTTTGACTTTATATTGTCATCCTTGCAATTTGTATTATTCCACCCAAAAAAATCTAACTGCAATGTTGAGCGCGATATTTTATCGTATAAAACCAAGCCAGACCGGCGTCTTTAACCATTGTAGTTACTGCAATCATTACACCCTTACCTCGAAAACGGAGCAACACTGAATCAAAACACTTTGATACAAGATAAATCAGACACTCAAAAGTTTCGGCCTTGACTTTGGATCCATACAAGAAGCGCCATTTAGCGACCATTACGTGTCAGTATATACGTCCCTGTCTGTAGACTCATGGGCAGATTTTGCCCAAACGCTTTAAGGGGGTAACAATGGCTCGGTGCTTCATGTGTTAAATCTAATCCCCATATCGAAGTATTGATGTAATCATGTAACATTAAATTCATCTATTATTAAAGAGGTTACTTTTTGTGAATTCAGCCTAATTCTGTGCTGAATCATAAGACACATGTAAAGTTTAAATAACTTGGTATAGTGGGTGGAGTGACTTCTTGCCTGTTGGGCCGTCACTGGGGTCTCCCTCTGATAGGGTCACAATGCCACTGGACCCCTCTGTCAGGTGTTACACTGCTATACTATTGTGTTAGGGGAGTAGGGTCAGTTATCTTTCTCCAAGTTCTTGGAATGCGCTCTCTAAATGTTCCTTGACTTCTGATCCATTTTATCTTGAGGGCATGAGTTCTTGGACCACACCTTATGAGAACCAGGATTGAGAGATTCATAGCTGTCCAAATTCCTCTATAAAATGTTTTTTTGATTAATTAATTGATATGAAGAATAATGCACATGTTCATAATTAATGAATTAGTGGAATATCTGGTTTGTCTGCATCCCTGAATCAACCACAGAGATTAAAAACAGTCCAATGACTCACATCTGGACCATTTGAGGGGATTTCAGAAGCTGAACATTCTCAACTGTTGGACTGGTGGCTGTGGAAGTGAAACTGAGATTTGCATATTCATGGTTGGATGGTTTTGCTGGATCCAGAATAGATCAGCACTCACCAGGTGTTCATGCTGTTCCCAGTAGGTGAGAGAAAGCTGTGACTATCTTTAAAGCTTTGATACAAACAGAAACATCGAATTAGCTAAACGCAGGTGTGATTATCACACTTTTGAGAGACCAAGATATTAACAAGTGGTTTCTTATTTGTTCATTGGTTTTCTGCTTATTGTTCTACTTTTCTGCTTATTTTTCTGTTTACTTTATTGATGGCAAAGTGGTTTCAAGTAAAAACATAAATGATAAGCTAAAACATTTAAGTTATCAAAGAAAAACCTCATAAATCTGGGTTTATTACTATTATTCTCTTTTAATTGTCATTTAATAAATGAAATAAAAATACATTTTGATAATAACAATAAAAGACACAAAATCATTTCTACAAAGGGAAATCTTTATTTTAATATATTCATCAATGCATAAAAGTGAATATGTTTAATATTATGAGCAGATCATATCTACTTGAAATCTAATCTACTTGAAAGTGATCAATAAGACAAAGAACATCTCATCTCAAACCTGAGTCAATGCAAAGGAACCAGCAACATCTCTTCACAGAGCTGTGTGACAAACAGGTCTTATCCAGAACAGGCATCCTTCCTCAAGGTCTTGATGACTGGAGTCTGGGAGCTCTTTTGGGCTTCACAGGTCACCTCTCCCACCTTGGTCCACTCCTGAGCAGTGAGAGTCAGGGTGCTGCTCCAGCTGTACAGACCATCCTTATCCAGGACCCCGGGACTGGACTCCTGATTCTTGTTTGTCCCGTCCACTTTCCAACTCAAGGTCCAGTCTGAGGGGAAGCCCTTGTTGGCCAGACACATCAGTGTGGCTTTTGTTGCACTGGACAGCTCCTCACTAGAGGGGGGCAGGACGGTCAGGGAGTGAGCAGTGGTACCTGGAACAAAGAACACAGCAACTACATCAACAAAGGCTAAAATATGTATTAAAAATATGTATTAAATCCAAAGCAAATAAAAAAAACATCTACAATTCTACAATTTGAATTTACAGAGATTCACACAAAGTGAGAAACCTAAATTATTTTATCATAAGAAATATCTAGAGATTTACTTATTTCCAATATCAAGTCTGGTGCCGCTACCAAAAGTGACCCACAGTGATACAATCCCTATTAGTGCTTATACACAAACCTCCTGCTCATTGGTCAAGCTGAATTACTGTAGACTGAGGTTCAAATAATGAAATCTACTATATTAATAACACTTATGAAAAAGGAGTGGGTTTGAAAGAAAGGTGCTATTTTCTGTGCATCAGATCCAGATGTAAATACCGGAAATAATGGAAATAACATGTGAAATGTTGATCTCTGGTCTCACATTCATCTTTTGATTTCAAGCCCAAATGTTTTCAGTCTACAGCAAAAAAAAGGAATTGGCCTCACTGTTCCAATACTTTTAAAGGGCACTGTATATTCCTTGCTGAAAGCTCTGGAACAATGTGGACTCTGAAAATGAGCAAATCATGCAAAGACCCAGGCCACTTGGCTTTCCTATTTGTGATCAGCTGCTGTCTGTCACAAATGATCAAACCAGAGAAGTAAAAACCTGTAAGTGAAAGTATATTTTCAAATATAGTTTTGACAGGGTTAACATATAAGCTCATTCAACATGACATAACATGCAAGCTCCATTGGCTGAAGTCTGACCTCTTTGATGAGTATCTTAATTGTGTATCCCCAACTCCCACCACCTGAAAAACAACATTCTCCGGCCCTGACTTTGCCAATTGATGGCTTTGATGAAGGAAAGCGTACTTATTATGATTGTCAGACGTGGGATTTTCAAGACACCTTAAGAGGAATGCACTTATTGTAAGTTGCTCTGGATAAGAGCATCTGCTAAATGACTAAAATGTGAATGTAAATTATTGTTATTGTGGAAAGACTGCATTGGTTAATCTTGTGGAGTGTATTATTCTTTGCTGAATTCTGTTGTTGTTTTTCTTCTCTTGCTCTTTCCACTTAACCATTGCTCTCGAATTTACCATCTCTTCCATCTCTACCCCTCTACCCCTTCCTCTTCTCCTCTTCCTACATCCTCAGTTCTTCATGCTTTTTCTTTTCCTACACCTCAGGATTGAAGCTAGAGGGACAGGAACAGGGATTGACGCTGGAGGGACAGGGATCGGCTCAGGAGGGACAGGAACAGAGACCGGCGCTGGAGACTTGATGCGGGAGCGGGCACTGGAAGCCCTGGGCTAGAGACCGATGTACAGGGACATGTGGCCCGGCAGGTTCTCTTGTTCTTCACCGTCCCCTGGTTCAGAAGCTGCAGGACTCCTTTGTTGTTGGTTTCTTCTGAGTTGAGAGAAGAAGACTAAAAAGGATGTTTTCTTCACCACGCTTTGCACCTCATGTCCTAACTACAGACCATGACAGCATGAAATGCTTTACTGATAAGATGATTTACTCAGTCTTCCAGGTTTGAACTCAGCTGGGGTTCTCATGTTGACACAATGCTCAAAATGTTGGCCTTCAGCTAGATAAAGTTTACTGAGCATTTCATTTTTCAGATTATCTTCTACAAAAGAAACCACACATACACTCCTGGTCTAACACAGTGGCGATAGTCCCAGGTTATTATTATATTACCTATTAGCTACCTATTAGTCAACAAAACCCAATTTTGACTTTTGTCATGCCCTGGCTGCGGGCCCCTGGCCATTTCAGGGCATGCCGGCTAGAGAGGCCTCTAGCCCTCTCTATGCCATTGTGGGCTCCCCAGTCAGAGCAGCTGCATTCAGTTGATTCTGATTGGGGAGCCTACTTCGGCTAGGCTACAGCCACACTCGGTGTGGTTTATTGTTTGTGTTTGTTTGTGCATCACAATTTCACGGTTTGTCTCTGTTTTATTTCCAATTTCAAGTGGATGCGCTACATGTTATTTGTATATCATTTTAATGTTTGTTTCAAACCTTTCATTTTACGTTACCAGTTTCGTGTAGTTCGTACCATTTGTCCTTGGATTAAATTCACTCTTTACTTTCAACAAAATGTCTGCGTATGGTTCCGCTCCACACCACGACCGTGACAGAATAAACCACCATAAGGAACCAGCGGCATTGGACAAGCAGCGTTGGAGGGAGAGAGGAGTATACCTGGTTAGGGACTGGGGATCAGACCCTTTCTCCTCCGACGATTCAGGGGCAGAATATGAGCGCTGGGATCTTCCTGATGATGATCCAGGCTGGGGTGTCAACAGGGGGTGGACAAGTCCACCTTCAACCCGAGTTCCGTGGGTTACCTCGGCACCCAGCATGGCCGCATCCCAGGGTCGCCCCCAAATGTTTTTTGGAGGGGGCCTATCGGGGCTACCTGGGGTGCCATGGCTGGTACCTGAGGGGAGATCCAGGCAGTCCGAGTATCTGTCCCTGTCTGCGCTGACCGCGGGCTCCCGCCTGTCTCCCTGGGAAGGGAGCAGGCTAGCCAGGCACCACGGGTTGGGGCCTGGTAAACCGGCAGCCCGTGGGAAAGCGCCTGCTCGTCGCACCACAGGTGCCAAGGGTCCTGGGAAGCAAACAGCTGTCCCTCCAGGGCCCTCTAGAAATAACACCGGTGCCAGAGCACCTGCCCCACAATCGGTCCACCTCCCAGCACCTGCTCCACGTCCGGCCCTCGTCCCAGCACATGCTCCACGACCGCCCCACGTCCCAGCACCTGCTTCACGTCAGACCCTCGTCTCAGCACCTGCTCCACGTCAGACCCTCGTCTCGGCACCTGCTCCACGACCGGTCCACGTCACAGCACCTGCTCACGTCACAGCATGGCCGCATCCCAGGGTCGCCCCAAAATGTTTTTTGGAGGGGGCCTATCAGGGCTACCTGGGGTGCCATGGCTGGTACCTGAGGGGAGATCCAGGCAGTCCGAGTATCTGTCCCTGTCTGCGCTGACCGCGGGCTCCCGCCTGTCTCCCTGGGAAGGGAGCAGGCTAGCCAGGCACCATGGGTTGGGGCCTGGTAAACAGGCAGCCCGTGGGAAAGCGCCTGCTCGTCGCACCACTGGTGCGAAGGGTCCTGGGACGCGAACAGCTGTCCCTCCAGGGCCCTCTAGGAATAACACCGGTGCCAGAGCACCTGCCCCACGATCGGTCCACAACCCAGCACCTGCTCCACGTGTGGCCCTCGTCCCAGCACAAGCTCCACGACCGGCCCACGTTCCAGCACCTGCCCCACATCAGACCATGGTCATTCCGGCTCCAGCCCGGAGACACGTTCCGGCTTCAGCCCCCAGGGCCAGTTTCCCGTGTCCTGCCCCCAGGGCCAGCTTCCCGTGTCCTGCCCCCAGGGTCAGCTTCCCGTGTCCTGCCCCAGGGACAGCTTCCCGTGTCCTGCCCCCAGGGCCAGTGTCCCGCTCCCTGCCCACAGGGCCAGTCTGCCGTGCCCTGCTGAGACACCGCCGTTGCCTTGCCCAGCTGAGACGTTGCCGTGCCCGGCTGAGACGCCGCCGTTGCCGTGCCCGGCTGAGACGCCGCCGTTGCCGTGCCCGGCTGAGACGCCGCCTCTGCCTCCCCCGGATCTGCGTATGGTTCCGCTCCACACCACGGCCATGACAACTTTAGAGAGCAGAGATCAAGTAAACCACAGAAACTACAGATGTTTGCAATTTTCTTCAACAGTGAGTAAGAGCAAGTACAGGTATTTAACAGAAGGGTTAGTACAAGCATTTCTGTCTCACCTGTAGATATGAGGAAACTTTCTTAAACTCACCACCATCCTGGGTCTCATTTCCAACAGAGGGGAGGTAAATGACTTGGCAACATGGTGCCAAGACAACAACCTCTCTCAATGTCTGCAGGATTAAGGACATTATTGTGGACCTCAGGAAGGGCCATACGGTGCATCCGGAACATTTTTTATTAATTAATCCAGAATGGATTTAATTAATGTTTTCCTCAAAATTAAATTTACAACACCCCATAATGACAAAGTGAAAGAAGTTTGTTTCATACTTTTTATAGACTTGCAAAAATATTAACATGTACATAAGTATTCACAGCCTTTGCTGAATTATTTGTTGAAGCACCTTTGGAAGCAATTACAGCAATTAAAGTATTTTGGATTATAATGCTACAATCTTGGCCCACCTATTTTTCTCCTATTCTTCTTTGGACTTCTCAAGGTCCATCAGGTTGGATAAGGAGCGTCAGTGCACAGCCATTTTCAATCTCTCTAGAGATGTTCAATCGGGTTCAAGTCTGGGCTCTGGCTGGGCCACTCAAGGACATTCACCAAGTTTTCCTGAAGCCACTTCCTTGTTATCTTGGCTGTGTGCTTAGGGTTGTTGTCTTGTTGGATGATGAACCGTTGCCCCAGTCTGAGGTCCATAGCGCCCTGGAGCATGTTTCCATCAAGGTGGTTCCATTTTGCATCCCTGTATCAGTGTGATGGAGCACTTTCTACAAAAATCCAAGATCAGATTGGATTCTCTGATTAACCTATAAAACAATGAGTAGGTTTTTTGATAAAATCATGAAATACAGTATTTCTGTGTCAAGAAATGGAAGGCTTCTACTTTACAGAAATACACAAATGATTCTTTGCGACAGACTGTCTCCTAGAACGTGGAAAAAAAACGTAGGCTTCTAACTCTAACCAGTCCGGAGATATTATTAGAAATTTAACAGGTGCGCTTTTTAGTTTTTTATAATCGTGTTTTTGTGGTCAAGATTTGGAAGGCTTCTACTTTACAAAAATAGACAATCGACATTATCATTCTTTGCGGCAGACTGTCCCTTACGACTTGGAAAAGACTGTAAGCTTCTATCATTAACCAGTCAAGTGATATGAATAGAAGTGTAACAGGTGCGCAGGTGTAACAGGTGCGCATTTCAAAGCAATTTTGCGTCAACAGCTTTGAAGATTTTCAAAGAAGCCATTTTCTACTGAGGAAGATGTTAGGACACTCTATGCCATAATGGCTGGTATTGCCCACTTTGGCTAAATAAAACTCAATAAGACATTTCTTATAACTAACTACCAGTCTCTGACATGGACTGGGAGAAAGTTTTTCCCACTTCACTGTGCCAAAGTTTATCAGATTTGTAATTTTTGAGGGGTTTCTTGCATGCACACCTGTTTTAATTCACCCCACAGCATCTCAATAGGATTAATAGGGTATTACCACTGACACTGACACAGAGAGGTTACACCGGTAACACACACAGTAGCAGTGTTCAGTAGATATGAGTTGTTTGAGGTGAAGCTTTGCATCACATCTTTCTAGTTTGAAGTGACACTTTGGTACGCATATCGGATTTTAGAAAACCCCACTTGAGACAATGATAAGTGAAACGCCACTACATGTCTTATATTCCTAACATTACTTCTAAGTTAACAACCATCATAAACTATAGTTATTATTATAACGTCTGGCTAATGCAAGTAACGTACCTTCTTTGAGGTTGATGATTGTGAAGCTCTATTTGGGGGCGATGATACATAGTTTGTGGGATTACACAATTGATCAAAATATTGAGTGACTTAGTCAAAATAACTGTGTGAATTAGTCTTTTTGTGACCCAATTGAAGGGAAATCCTCATGGATTCAACTAGGCATTGTTTTGCCATCCCTACTCACCACCTCATCTTACACAGAAGAGAAGTCCATTTAATTCTCCTGGTGAGCTACGGAAATTAACCAAACTTGATACCAAATATAATTACACTGTATTTATACATCAACATGATTCTTAGAATATCCAGATTGACAGAATTCATAAAGTTATTGTATTAATATTGATAGAAATCATGCCCTTTAATTCAATCAGTTAATGTACAGACAATTACTGAAATCACTTGGGGAATAAAATAATAGATTGTAATGGGCTCTCTGTTCTTCCAGGTATAAACACGTCTAAAGTCAGTCCAGTAGTGCAGCATTCGGTCCACACAGCGAACTGCACTAACACTAATGTACCTGCAGAAGGCAGAAAAGTATAAATAATCACCGGGATGTGAAAACCGACTGGTATTCCACTTTTCATGTATATCAATATGTTACCATAACACATCATCATTAAAGAAAGTGTGATATACGGATTCTTTGTTACAAAATTATAACGTATCTAGAGTTCATGAAGGTATTGTCAACAACATCGATACAAGCCTTTTAGCCAATATCACACAATATATGTATTCCAGTCAAGCAGTTAATTCACATATTATCATTTATATTTCTGATTATTAGGGATAACTTAATGATTATTGGATAAACATTCTGGGAACTATGTTATATACTCTCAGTTATTCTAGTCTTATGGTTCTATGGGTATATTTACCAAGGAATGGTGGATAAAGAGAAGAACAGAATCGTATTTGCATAGTTATGATGTGGGTATAGACCGCACATGACTTTATGAACTGGGAGTGTTTAAAACCCTGTGAGTTCAACACTTCATGACTGAAAGCTGTCCTTCATGACAACTGAACCACCAAGTCCCAAGTAACCTATTAACCCTCAGCCTTACTACTACTACTTAGGAATAACGAATTCCACAAATCCCCCTTTTGATCTTGTCTCCGAGATCAACCCAATTCGTCTTTCAGCACCAGGGAGCCGAGGACAACAGGGACAGTATCATAGGGTTCAGCCTCGCCCCCTTTTCACCGTCCCCGTTCCCTGGCACATAATTTCCCCAGTGTCTTTCCTGATTTGCACAGACACATTTTCTTAGATCTTATATATGACCCCAACAAAATCATTCACATTCAAGTTTCGACTTCCCGCTCCATCTGAACCCTTCGGTTGCAACCTCCATCTCAATACATGGTCTAGTCTAAATTTATCTGAGAAGCTAACCTCCCGTCCTCTCCCTTCATCTGGCATGGCACATTGTCCTTTTATTCTTCTCCATTTGTTCTTGTTCATTTACATACTGACCCAAAGGCCTCTCTGCCTTGGTCCTGATGTTCAAAAACAGTCCTTTTAGACTTCCATAGTGAGGCACTCTGTGCCCCAGATCTGTTGAGGGTCGGGCCTTCCACCTTCTCCCTGAACCATTGGTCATGTGCCTTGAATCGGGTTCTGGGACCCAGAAGGTGCCGAAGGGAAAGGTTCTGAAGGTTTCATTCCCTGAGTTAGAGGTTTGCAACACCATCCTTATAGGAGAAACGAGAAGACAAAAAACACTGCCTCAGTTGACATGTTCACTTTAGCCTTAATATTTAGACACATTAGAAGTAAAATGCAACCACTACGGACCGTGGGATCACTCCTCAAATGTCAGAGAAGTAAATAAATTATCCATCATGTCCAGTCAAATGACTCCTGGCTGTTGTAGTCATCAATGCAGGAGTCTTGTAGTTCTTCTGTGTGCCTTCCTCCATTCCTCTAATCTCTCCTTGTTCGTGGTGTTGGAAATGATCAGAGTCCAATGGTCCTATTCTGACCCCAAGACAGTCTTTCAGTGGTCCAGGCGTGGTTTGGACCTGGAATGATCTGGACCCCCTTTTGCAGTATCCCAGTTCAGTCTATCAGGGTTGCAGGATTTTCAGACTCCTTTATGAGAAATTAGGATGGAAACCCGCACAACACAATGTTAAAACATTGACTGGAGGGTTTGGCATTATCCTACTAAATGTAAAGCTTTGTATTACAAAATGTTTTTAGACCCCTTATATCTATCCATTCTTCATCGCTTAAACTGGGAATTTACCATTTAGATATTGTCGCTAGCATCTGTCCTAAGGAATTCCCACCAAACAAATTAACTCCCACCAACCTAATCTACAGAACTCTCCCCCCAGCACACCAGCCTTGGTGGGAGGGGGTGGCTCCCTACACTCTCCTACAGCTCTAAACTGAGTTAACATTCCTCAAACCCATCACCAAAACAGAACCATCCACTGGTGATAATTCAACCTATAGAAAACTCCCACAGCATTTAGCTGGGCCAAAACAAAATTGTAAGATACCTTTTACTCTAAATTTAGTATGTAAGACTTCTTATCAATTTAACAATCCCCCAAAACAAGTTTAACCAATTCCAGTGAGTATGGGACATAAAAATATCAGTGTCATAACTCTGTGTACATATTTGATTAACTTTGCTGATTAAGTTCACCTCTTATAAACTTCTGTGATTAAACATCTTGAACTACCCCTCCAAATTTTTATCTCGACACTGTGCCCAACACATGGAGAGATAATACCCCCAAAAAATAACAACACAGTAAGCCAACCCCAATCGAACTTCTGAATAACGCAGACTGGCCGCGTACCAAATTAAGGGCAAAACAGAAAACTGAACATCACAGGCTGATATCGGGACCGCCCGAAACACAAAAGAGTGAAACTAGAAATGAAAATCTGCGGAACAGCAATCCTAAATGAGGCCTTTATAGGCCCGGACTAAATCGGAGCCAAAGCCTAACTGCTCCAGACATAGCGTGTGATGCACCACGCCAAAAACTAAGTGGAACCAGGATTCCACTACTGGTCCTCTCCAGATAAGGAGAGAGAAAACATGATAACCGAAACGGCGAGTGCTTAATAAGAGGACCCCAAGAGAACAAACCACATATAAAATCACCCAACCAAAAGCACCCAAGATCACTCTCGGGCAGCTGTACGCATGTCAGCGAACAGAACCACTAAAAACAGGCAGCCGAACCGCCATCACGGTAACGTGACCAAATCCACATATTATCTGAAAAATATTGGATCCCTCGTGCACAGGGAAACCCAACCCAATTACTGAAAACCCACAACATTTAACAACAATCGGTGTGCGCATATATACATCTCCATTAACCATTTCCCGCTCTCGCCAGAAACGCCCCTATTTCCACACACACAAGTTAACAGCCCTACGAACGCACACCCTCGGACAGACAACCACAAAACATGACAGAGACGAAACACAAAGAGAATGTCACCCTAAACGAACCTGTATATCTTGGTGTACCCCTGCGTGTCGTCACACGTCAAAAATAAAACTGTGCACAAGAAATTATATTTATCCTAGTGAATAGTGTAACACTAACCTTCTGAAAATGTGCCTACATGCACGTCCCTAAACGCGTATTGCGTTCTCACCCCAAATTACAATTTAGGTCCGGCAGCCTGTACCTAATCATCCCTCACTCCAGCCAGCCCCTCATCTCATCTTCAATAAGTTTAGCTCATCGAGGGAGGAATTTTGAAATCCAGAGTAAGTAAACTGCTGGACGCGCGCGCTGGACCCGACTGGAAAAAGAACCAAGCTGACAGGATCAGGAAAACCGGACAGAACCCCCCATTATCATGTCAATTTAAATTTATGTTCAAACATAACAAGACAAACACATGCTGTACAAACCCATAGACAATACATACAACACTGGCTAATTGATTCTTACTCAACAGGTTTTTGTTGAGTTTCATATTTTTGATCTGCTTAATTGTTTTAAACTTTCGTATTAAACTAGCGCTCTAATTGGAATTCTATTTCAATAGTTCCACGTAGACTCAGATTTTTACTCTATGTTAACTTGTTTTAAATAAGGGAATCGTTGCTCAATTTCTATGCCACCTTCCTCTTACTTTAACTATGCTATCTAGCAGGCTCCTTCTCCTAAGAGTAGCTTTATTACTTCCCTCTCCTGGGATTACTGCCTACTGTTTATGCCTTTTAATATTTAGCTCCAATTTCTGATATTCAGCTTACAGTTTTTGCCTGTTCTACCAATTTGTGTTATACCAATCATCCCTAACCAACCTCTGTATTTTTTACAGTTATCTGAAACCACACTCCTTCCCTGGCCTCCTCCTCTGTCTATGTGTGTGTGTGTGTGTGGGTGTGTGTGTATGATGAATACTATTTCCCCTGTCTAGACCATCACTCACCTATTTCCTCATCTTGCAGTCTAACTATGAAAACCTCTAATAAGATGTGACTATGTGTGTTTATATAAAGTTGGAAACTAATTCCCTGTTATATTGGGCCTATCCTAGATCCTAACCTAACCAGGGGTCTCCACCCCCATCTTAATCCTCCCCTACATTTTTACCTTTCCCTATGTAACTTCACTTCTTTCTCCACATTTTCACCCTTCAATCTGTTCAGCCCCTGGCTTCCATTTTATGTTCTCCGTCTCCATTTCTTACTCGCAAAATACGAACTAATCTTACTCTCTTTATCTATTTTTCCAAGTCTTTTACCCCATATGGTGGTTTAACATTTCCTGACTTAATTTTACTCGCTGTGGAATTCATTATTAAAGATATTAGGTGTTGGACTGAAATCATGTCTTTGAGGAGTAGACTCCTAAAAAAGTAGGCTCAAGGGTTAATAGGTTACTTGGGACATTCCATAAGAAGGAGGGGGGTCAGGAAGTTAGGAGGATAAGACAGTGGACACTGTGTGCATGGAAACCTATTGATTAACTTCTAGCTTGACCCCCACCCACGGATACTGATAAGGGAACCCAAGAGAGGAGAAGCAGACACGAGCCAGCAGATGTTTCCTGTTCGATTTACTATTGTCAAACTGGCTTCTCAACTGCCTCCCCTAATCGGCCTCCGAGACGGTCACCAGATGACCCTACGCCCAGAGATGAGGTCTGCGACATGAGACACACACACATTCAGGAAGCATGTGCGGCAAATGCGATACAATGACTGAAGGGGGAAGGGGCTACATAAAAAGGGGGTCCGATGTGAACGGACTTTAGATCTTCATGTCCGGCGAGACAGATCTCCGGGTGCATTCGTAATAAAGGTGTATGATTTGGGAAGACTTGAACGGCGTGGACATTCTCTGATTTGCAACCCGGGGGAAACATTAGGTTTCTACATCGCCTATCTCCTTTCTTACTTTTGTCTGCTTTTTTTTTTCCACCACATCCATAACGCATGCTATTTGCTGTTCCCACGGTTTGGATTCCACTACTTCCGCCATTTTTACACAATTCCCCGCAACAGTTACCACCGCCTACAATTCCCACAATGCAACACACAGTTTATACGTTTTACTTAACTATTCCGGACGTCGCCGCCGTCCAGGCCTTTAACCAACCAATCGTTCGAAATATCTTAAAATTTCAGGGCTCGCACCACTATGTGGTAATTCGGAGATTCTCAATTCTCCTGGCTCTTCCAACCAAGCGATCTTCACGGAAAACGCCGTTCCTGCTGAAGTCCCTAAGTCCGTCAATTTAGGGTGGGATACGCCATTTCTAGAATTTTCCACTTTGGAGTTACCCTAACTCTCCAGGCCTCTACACCTAACCGTTCATTTATATTCGACAATATAATTTGGGAAAAGTCACTTCCGGGCAGTTCGGGAAATAAGTTCCCATGACTTAATACCTACTATTTTGTCCGGAGACGCCCCTCCGAAACTGGCCTCAAAACCTTTGAGGTTAATCCTCTGGATTTAAACCGCTAGTTCGTACAGTATCGCCGCACTGTTCAGGTCTCAAATTTGGAGACTTAAATTTACACTCTTCGTACTTTTCACAAGCGATTTTCAAAAATTTGACTATAGCAAATACACAGATTTGTTTTTAAAAAAGGTTCTGCCTACCTTGTTTAAGTTGCCATGGCAAAAAATCGTTCGGAAGTTCCGGAGGCTCTGGTTCGTCAATTAGCATAGGAACACCATCTGATCCCGGACGAGCGCCCAAGTTGTTGAAACCAAATGTTTCCCCGTGTTGCGAATCAGAGAATGTCCACGCTGTCAAGTCTTCCAAAATGATACACCTTTATTACAAATGCATTCGGAGATCTGTCTCGCAGGACAGCCAAGATCTGAAAGTCCGCATGGACACAGGTTAAATAGCACACACACACAATCCATGCATAGAAGTGGCTGCGCGTGCTTCCTGGGTGGGTGTTGTGGATTATTTTAGTTAAGATTAGATATTAGGTGTGTGTGTGCTATTAGAAGCAAACGGTGCCAGTAGGGAGGATACTTGGAAAATAGCCAGCTGGAGGTCGTGAATGTTAATAAGAAAATTCCAGAGGTAGGACTATAAATCAAGGGATTAAAGACAAGGAGGAGGAAGGAAGCAAGAGCTAGCCAAGGTCAGATCTACTGGTGCCAGCCTACCCCCTCAACTGTCTTCTACGGCCTCCAAGGCCATCAGAGGGCCCCATGGATGGAGATGGGGGCTGCAGGACGGGACACGCCCACCCAGAAGGCGCTCTCATCAATTTCGATACAATGACTGAGGGGGGAATAGGCTACATAAAATGTGTCCGATGTGAACGGACTTCAGATCTTCCTGGCTGTATTTTGGGGAACGATCTCCAGATATATCTGTAATAAAGGCGTTTAATTTGGAAATAGCTGACCGTGTCGACATTCTCTGATTCAGGACTCGGGGGAAGTAGTTTGAATTCTACAACTTGGGTGCTCGTCCGGGGATCGGAGAGTGTTCACGCCAATTGATTTAATCAGCCTTCGGAAATTCCAAACGATTTTTAGCCATGGGACTTCAAGGTAAGCAGAACCGAGTTTTCATACGAATCTGTACATTTGACCAGAAACAAAATTTTGAAAATCGTTTGTGAAGAGTACGAAGAGTGTAAATTAAGATTTCCAAACTAACGGCCAGGACGGAGTGGCGTCTCCGGACAAACCAGGGGTTAGAGGCCCGCGAGGACTAACCTCCGAACTAAGTTTGGCATCAATATTTTAAGATATTCCCAAATTTTACATCCTTGAACTGGCGACTCCAACCTAGTTTTTGACGAAAAATAGGACCCTAGAAAGCGGCGTCTCTATAGGGAGCTGGGCGAAAAAGGCCCGGAGAATTCAGGACCTCCAAACGTTATATCCTAGATCTAGCATATCCTACCTTGTTTCGACGGACGCAAGAAAAGTCTACAGAGCGGCATCTCTGTGGATTGCTGGGCTAAGGCAGCCCGGAGAATTGAGGACCTCCAAACTATTTATTGGTGAAAATCCTGGAGCTAAATACTCCAAAAAGATTGGGTGAGAGGCCTGGAGATTAAAAGAGCTCCGAACTACGGGGACTAGACTCCCCCGGACGGCACCGAATTCCGAAAATCTGTGTGTTATTGTTGTTTTGTGGTAGCTGTGTTGTGGTAACTGTGTGTAAATGTCCCTTTGTTTTGTCACGTGGTATCGTTAGTTGTATGTTGCTGTTGTGTTGCTGTTACTGGTTGTATGCAAGTACTGTAGGAACCTTAGGTGAACAGAGATTGTGTGTAAAATGGCTGACAAAGTGGAATGCAAATCATGGAAAAATCAAATAGAATGTATCATGAATGTGGTAATAAAAAAGTCGGAGAAAAGTCAAAAAGGAGACAAGCGAATAAAGTTAAGTCGTGAAATGTTAAAACAGGTAGTGGAAGAGTATGACCCAGACGGGACTAAGCCCGTGGGGTCGATGGAAGATTTGGTATGGAATCAGACTACACTATGGGGTAAAAAAAAAAAAAAAA
>JACXGK010004813.1:0-25097 GCA_016801125.1 Novumbra hubbsi
GTAGGCCTGCCAATGTTCTTGAAGCCTGTAGGCCTGCCAATGTTCTTGAAGCCTGTAGGCCTGCCAATGTTCTTGAAGCCTGTAGGCCTGCCAATGTTCTTGAAGCCTGTAGGCCTGCCAATGTTCTTGAAGCCTGTAGGCCTGCCAATGTTCTTGACGCAAAGTGGGCTGATGGGGTTTTTAAAGCCAGTAGGCCTGCCTCCCTCTGTTTAGCTCTTATGGTGTTTGGTCTTCTCCCCCACCCTGCTGGTGTCGTCAGCATCTTTTTCACCTAACTAGACCCAAACACTGGATGATGCTTTACTTGGGTAGTCATCATGTAGATGCTTTAGAGACTATCAACAACATTTCAATTACCACACAACTAAGACCTTAAACCCCACCGTATTTGTGACCCTTTCCCTTAACTATTCTAAACCTCATCTACTAATTTATTGTTTGTTGATGGTGTGAATGTTTGTGGAGCGATGGTTATTTTCACTATCCAAATAAAGTGGAACCCAACATTGACTTGTTTTATTACTCATTCACACTGGCTTTTGTCTCCTTTTGTTTGCAAATTCTTCTGGCCCTGTGTTGCATGGGAACGTTGGTTAGTCAGTTCCCTGATGTTGCGTCCAGTAGCAAGATATGGTTTATCCCAGTTAGGTATTCTGAGGTTAATTATCCACTGAAAGTTAGCAGGCTGTTAATAGGCTGTACCCCCTTGTTTCCCAAATAACGGCGATGGGCCTCAGGGCCTCTACAATACGACTGAATAAAACGCTAGATAGTTCCTAGTTTGCATAATCACTTCCGTTTTCGAATTTTCACTGGCATGTTCAAGGGATATCAAAGAAACGTGGAACTTACAGTTCTGAAAATTCTCTTTAAACTTGCAAACCTCCATGGGCACTTGATAAAAAATGTGGCCCATGGTACTTCAGAAGAGGGCGTCTGAAGCTTTTGATATCTGAAAGTTTGTATAGCAGTGTAATCTAGCACCTTGAGTCCTCTTTGGTATGCATCGGAAAATGTTTCCTCTGAAGTAACTAATAGATAGTGGAACTTTTTAAAATTAAGTTTGTTTCTTTTTTTACACGTGTGCGTTTAAGTGTGGAAATGGATATTGAACATAGAGCAGCTTATTAGCTCCTTGGGTTTTAGATCCTACAAGCCTCACCCAGGATGGCCTCTCCACTCTACCCCTTCAGTGAGCAGGGCAGAGCCCTCTTCCCACCAACCCTACACTGACCCTCGAAAGCATGGTAGTGCAGACACCTCCACCCCACCCCCAATCTCAACACAAAAGACTGAGCTATGGAGAATTCTCCCCACCCACCCCCCACCCTGCAACAAAGAGGGAAAGGATGGGAGATGGGGAAATGTGAGGAGGGAATGGCACACTCAGGGAAGGGTTCATTGGCTACCTCCCTGTGTTTCCCCTCCCCCTCTACTCCGTTTTCTGCAGGAGGCTTTGCATTCCCAATGAGGGGAGCGTTACAACCCCTACGTTTGGGGAAACCTGATTTTTCACTTTCCTGTTCTGCTCCTGTTGTGTGACTGCAGTCTATCCAAGAGCTCATTTTGACTGCAACAATGGTCGCGTCGACAATTTCACATAAATAACATTAAAATAATGTATTTGAAATATTCTATTGACACAAGCGAAGAGCAAATCTTACCTCTGCATCAAAAACAATTCGACTATCACCAGCAAAGCACTTTTACGCCTTCCAGGTCAGTGCTTTGGCTAAAGCGCTTCATGTGCAGATTTCACATTATAGCAGAGTGAGTTTCTCGTCGCTTGAGTCCAGATTTGTATTTTTTTATTCACATATGATCGTGTTATTTATACTGACGTTGTTCACTATACTTTATGTTTATGTAAACTGGCTGCAAAACTGGATTGAGAATAATGAATGTTATCTTGGGCACTTGAGTTGGGTAGTTGGCTGGACAAACAATGGTCAGCGTCCAGTGCTGTGTTTGAGGATGACTAAGTAGGCGAGTTTTAAACGAGTCCTCTTCATCAAGCCAGCATCACAGGGCATCTGCGAGGTCAGCTCAGTTAGTCCAACTCTTCCCACTGCCATTCATAAGATCAGAGACTCAAGGAGGTCAACCAGGTCACACAGTCAGCACGAAGACCGATCAATGCACCGCAGAACAAAGTTCTGGTAGGCTAGCAATGTTGTACAGTACTGGTGCTTTCATGCTCTCGTAACCGTATCTTGCCTTTTTATAAAGAAATGTTGACTTTTCTTTGAAGTGTGTCCTTTCCAGAGGGGTCCATCAAGGACTGTTGGCTGTGTTTGTATTGGCACTTGCTGATGAAGATAAATTGCTTGGCATTTACACCCGAGGGAGTAAAGCTTGGTGTTGCGGTTTACTGGGGTAGTGGGCTCTCCTCTATCCAGATGTTGATGGTTCATGATTTTTAGTTCACAAAATATCAGTAAACCGTGGATGTCACATCTTTGCCTGTCTGTTCTGTTCTCTATTTGTTCACCTGTTTTGTGTTTGGCTGTATGTGTATTGGTGTGTTTTTAGTGACTGTGAAACCGTTGTTGCGCTCTTGTTTATGTGCAGCAAACAGAAGTAGGCTTTACAGCATGCTGAAAAAGTGGTACCATATGGGCTTGTCAATAGTTGTGAGACTGAAGAGAATGGCTGAATGAGAACATCGATCAATCCAAACTCATTGTTGATAGAAACAAGACTTGGTTTTCTTATGCCTAAGGGCTTGTCTACACTTTCCTTTTGGTCTTAGAGGGCCCAAAGTTCCTGGCTAGGAGGAAACGGACAGAAACACTGCCCATCCTCTGGCCTCCATCTGTATACCCACTGTTACCATGGTTATGTATTGCTGTTGTGTGTGCATGCATGGGTGGCTGTTGACTGTCCTGCATTTTCTCTTGGATCATTGGTTGTAGAGATGAATGTGGCTATGCCAATGGCCCACCCCTGACCCCATTATGTCTGGATGTAGTGCAAGGTGGTGTTGCAGATGGGAGGGATGGTGTGCTTCTCTTTCAGAGAGAAAAATGAAAAAATAAGTCTCTAATTGGGAGAAGTGTGTTACGTTTTATAGAATATCGGGTGTGGCAGAGTTTGAGATATATAATATCAATGGAAGCTGTGTTTGGCTATCAGTGTCTCTGAGCTCAAAGCCCTTGTCTGCTAGGAACTGGTTATGTTATCTGTCGTGACTCATTGACTGGATTGGTAATGCAACACGACATTAGCAGTGCCACACGGGCTACTCGGTATGACACCGTACCCGTATTTACCACCACAGCCTGGTCAACTGTACACTATAGAGCTCTCGGAACAATACAATCCCACCCACCTCTTGCTTTTCCTTCTCATTACATTTTTGGTGATGTCTGCTGACCGTGGAATACATTCTTGTCTGAAACTTCAAGCAAATGCCTCAAATACATTGGGCTGAGTTTTAATCCCACTGCAAAGCTTCAACCCAATTTTGCGGCAGGTCTGCCGGGTCACGCTCCACCACAAAACCGTATAGTGAGAAATTCCTGCCGCGAAAGGCTTTGGTTTAATTGGCTTACCAACAGAACTCCCACGATATGGGCGTCGGTGTGCACCCCAGCCCCATCGCTACTTTTCAACATAACATTTACAACTGAGAATTCAGTGCAGCAGAGGTGTCTCTAAATACTGTATTGACACTTTCATTGTGATTAAAAATGTTTTTGTAGGCTGTTAGTGTTTGGCTTCTTTTTTCGGGGGCTGGCTGGCTTAGAATTGATTGGGTTTACCTGAAGTGTGTGTACAATTCAAACCAAGAATCTGTTCTTTACACTGTACATTCAGTGGTGGTGGGGAGGGGCTTCAAGTATTGGGGCAAAAGGAGTAAAACCTGCCAACTATCATTATACCTAGTGCTGTGTTCTGTTGGTTCCACTACCCTGAACACTGTTTGATATGTTGGAGCCACCTGTGATTTGGTGGGAATTAAACCGCAATGATCTGTATGTCATTTTCTATGTCATGTTAAACTGTATGGTGGAGTAATAATAACTTTGATCTCAAGTCGTGTTATAGGCTCTGTTATACATATGCAAATATGTATAGGAAGGTTTATTTTGAAGTTGCATAGGTTGCTGTCATTTAAATGAAGTAGATTTACCCCACCATCATAAACATTTCAATGTGCCCTTTGATAATAGGGCTGTCCATTGGACAAGATTTGAATATCGGAGTAGTATGTTATTATGCAAATAGAATATTAAAAACTATCGATACAAGAGAAGTTAGTTAACTAAGCTAGCCAGCTATATACTTTTTTTCACTCATCGTTTTCTCCACTCAACTGCCTTTAGATTCCACAGCGTAGGTAACATAAATTCAGAAAGTATATTCCATCTTCCCTTGAATTACTTAACTTTCATTCACTTGCTAACAGTAAGCCATGTAGTATGTTTCATCATTCTGACTGACTGGACTCACCACACTATACCGCTTTGATTGATGATTGGAAACAAACGGGTGTGAATCAGCCATTTTCAAAAAAATATTTAAACTTATAATTTTATGTCATGGTTTGTCATATGTAGAAAATTTAGATTTTAGTATTAGTTTTATAGTCTATTTCTCACACACATATACTCGAATACTATATTTTGGGATTCCGAATATTTGAACATGCGTGCCCATCCTTATTTGATACCCACTGGTCTGGAGTAACCAGTCTATAAACGATTGGCAGTGAAGTAGGTGGTGAAGTTCCCAGTGTTTCTGTGCCCGCTGCTTGTTGGCAGTGGTGTAGGCTGCCTGGTCTGCTGCCAAGCTGCTTTTTGCAGGGCCTTAGGGACAGCTTGCCTCAGACCCAGTCCATAAGACCCTGGTTTCTGGCGTCGGCTGAAAGGGCTGGAGTGTAATAGAGGTCTGGATAAAGGGGGGAGTGATACAAAACACTGTGGGAATACAGGTGGGCTGAGAAGTGTGCATGTGTGGGTATACATCCCCATAGCTCAGTTATCTAAGGAGGCCTTTTCCTGGTGGTTTTATTCAGCTCATTATAAGGGGCTGCTATTTTTCTTATTTATAAATGCTATCTCTATTTGAATTCAATGATTTGAGCAGAATCATCCATACGTTAATTACTTGCCCATTGTAGAAATACTTTCCGGACCTGAATTCGGAATGATATTACCTTCTAGGGTTTGGCGATTTATGAAATCATGCAACATTCCATTCACTTGTCCAAACCCTATTAATAGATTAAAGGGTGTTGTGGTCATTTTCAGAAATTATCTTTTTGTTTTTTTATCTAATTCTCCCATCAGGCTACTTTCCGACAGTTCTGTCAATAAGGGCACAACCAAACTGGCCCATAGATTTTATACGTAATTTGTAATGCCCTCATTGGGAGTCATTTGTTTACCTGAAGCAGAAATGTATTTATTGCAAGTGACATTTTCATGGAACTATGTGCGGACTTTAGAGCAAATTACTGATCTATAGAAAATAACCTATACTCTGTCTGAAATGTTGTTGTGCTAGGGACGGCAAAACATGTCCTAATTCCTTGGGGTACTGCTTTCTATTTTTTGTATTGTTTGGAAACCTATTGTCTTTCACAATCTGAGATCTACTAATCTAACAGTTATTTTAGCATCGTTATTATATTGTCCATCAAGCCATTTCATTTTCTCTTTTTGGACAAATTTTGGCTTTTGGAAAAATGAACTTCTTAAATAAGAGAGAGTTTGGCCTTTAGGTTACTTGTAATAAGGAATACATTAAATCAAACATTTTATACAGAAATTTTTACATAAGCAGTTGTCACAGTGTTTAAACCGATATCCAGCCTACAGCCTCAATGAGTAACAGCAGGTTAGTAACGCACAGTGGCAAGGAAAACTCTGTGAGGGTCGGAACCTAGACATTGGCCTCATAAACACTTCTAAATAACACACGCTAATCTGTTTTTTTTTTTTTTTTTTTTTTAAAGATAGGTAAATCATATTGAAATCTGAATGATTTTAGATATATGGTTTGTAGGTAATTAAAATGCTACCATGACATTCAATAAAATCTTTAAGAAGATCGTCATGTAATCATTGAATTGATAAAAGGCATGCAGTGCTGTCGATCACCTCTTTGCCACAGTCACTGTTGAGCGTTGAAGAAAAACGATTACATTTCTCTGTCCCTGAGGGCCATACCTTAATGGGTTGCTGTAGTTGATCGCTTAAATCGCTTAAAAGTTAGAATCATATTTGTAGAAGTTAAATTGAAAGCTATAATGTCAATATAATTATGTGCTTAACTTTCCTTTTACGAAAGAAGTGCCTCAGCAATGATGGTTATGTCAGCAGGTATTCCTCCATGACCCAGTGGTGGTCCGAGGACTAGGGTTTGAGAAATGCAGCTCCATGCAACATGGTGCTTTTAAAGCGCATTTAGGCTGTATACAGTAAAAAATATAACTGCATTTCTTCTTCTACAATCTACGCTCCTTTCTTGTATTATGTTGATAGTCTAATTTATGCTTCGTTCTTTTAAAAAAAAAAATGGTTTTATATAATCAATTTATTTACTACTTTAAGCCATAATTTGATGAGATAATGGGCAACAAAGAAAACCAAACCCGCCATGCCGAGACAACTAGTCATCTCATCCACCGAAAATGATGAGTAACTTCTGTAAAAAATGGCGATTATGAAGTTGTTCCAAGAACCTGGCTGGAGTTTAGGAAGGGGGTTATGTTTTGTAATTTGTGTCGTGTCAACGCAAAGGAAAAGTGCAGAGGCAATTCCTTCGTTGTTGGCTCTACAACCATGAAACTAGAGACCATACTAATTCATGAGTGCTCACAATGTCAGCGTGATTGCACGTCAGACGTCAGGGCACAGTGTCGGCTCGTTCAGGCTACCCCATCAGTACAGGCCCTGGCTACCGCTACGAAAATGACCATCCTTTTCCGAACCGCACACGCCATAACCAAGAAAGTGAGACCTTATTTGGATTTCAAATTGATGTGCGAGTAAGTTAAATGTAAGCTGTTGTTTCATAATATAATGAATAACCCTGTATTTTTATTATATTACACCAATCTGACACAACACAAACTTGTTTTACAATGATGTAAAACATGGTGTAATGTGCATCCACCGCCTGGCTAACTCTTAGTTCAGGCCACTTCATTGCATAACAGTGGTGATACCCTGCCTTATCTACAGCTATAAGCACACACACACACACACACACACACACACACACACCTACCAAAAAAGGTTCCAGTCTATTTCAGATGGTAATTTTGTGGTAGATTTTGTGCTCTAAATATATTATTTTCCTTTGTGAATTTTAACTCAATTGACTGAAATATACTGCAAAAACATAAGGGAGCATGTCATTCTCAAAGTATAACATATTAATCTTGTTAGGAATTGTGAATCCATGTCACCTGTTTTGGTGCAGATTAAAGTGACAAAAGGTGCACTGGAGGCAGAGTTGGCAGGTCCGCCATTGTCACCCCGTTCTCACCGTGGTGAACGTTATGCTGCCTGCAACATCATCCAGCATGACCGATTTGTGGTGTGTCAGTGATTGTCTTTGGAGGCATATCCTAAGAGTGGTACAGTTCTCCACATACTCGGCTGATTGCAGTTCGGTACTGGGATGAAATCCTCAGACCCATCGTCAGACCTAGGAGCTCAATGATGCACTGATCCAGGTCTGGGTGGAGATCCCCCAGGAGACCATCTGCCATCTCATTCTAAAATTGCTTTATATAAATGAATGGTTCAATGCGAAATGCCAGTATCACATTTTGCTGTTAGTCTTTATGGGGTTTATGATGCTAACTTTTAACTTACTCAGTCTATTTGCAAGTGAGGTGATTTGGTAGTCTTAATGCAAGACTTTGGACCAAATGCAATCTGACAGATTAACCTAGATGTGGCAATCTTTCTTTCATTTAGACTTCATTGTTAGAAGTTGTAAGAAAGGATAAGGTGAGTTAATTTGTCAGAACAAGGGTGCTTCCAGCTAGCTTTTCAACATGTGCCAAAACCAACAGCTGTAACACTTCTACATTCTCTCCTGGCTTCCCCTCAGAAGGGGAAAAAAGCAAACATTTATTTATTTTTAATTAGATTTATATTTTCTGTGACGAACGTTGTTTCTAGTGTCTCAAAGCTGTTTATGAGCTGTGTGGGTTGTTTGTTATACTGCAGTGCTAGCTTTCTCTAAGAGGTTTGGTTATTTTTCCTGCTTTGCTAATTTTTTGATAGACATTTGGTATTTGTTGCTGCTGTGCCAGTTCTCTGATTTAAGCTGTGTGTTTTAAGGATGTCATGGATTTTACATTTCTATAAGATACCAATGATATAATACAGTTTTTCATATCCATTTTGATACCTTTGCAAACATGTATAATAAATAATCAATCAAGGATAATTTCCTACTATTTAAGGAACATTCAAACTGTTATTAATCAAGAAATACATGAACCTTTATAATTCAATGAGAATGATTTCCCTAGTGCAAAATTTTGACCAAACCACTTCTGTGAAATCTACCTTAAAGTACACTACTGCATAATTCAATTGATCCATTGCGTTTTCATTAAGTCATGTTAAAATGCTCATTTAGTGCAGGTGATGTTATAAAGAAAAATTTATCAATCAGTTTTCTTAGTAGCAACACCTGGGGAAAAAGAGACTCTTCTGGTGTCAACAGTGAGTCCACGGACAAGTTTGTCCCTCGTCTGACAAATTTCATTGTCTTTTGAGGGCAAAGAAAATGAATTTCATGTGTGCAGTCTCATCTGCTTAGTTATATGATTTTTCTGCCCATTGTACTGAAATGGGTGGATTTAGATTCTGTGTTCTAGTTGATTCCTTGAGTTTTATGTACAAGCAGCATTCGGCTAATGAACTTTCCTATTAAGCTTTAATTTGTGTGTGTGTTTGTAGACGTCCTGCCATTAATGTCCAGGGCTACATGAGTCGGACGTGTAGTTGCAAAGGGGAGCAAATGTCTTCTGAGGATGTCCAAGGTCTTCAAGCGCTGTGTGAGGGAGGGAGTTGTGCATACATTTCCTTTATTTGCCTAGACTGGTCTGATGTTTTCCTTCCTTGCTCACCACAGTCCCTTTCCTTTCCCCTGAGCCCCCTTGCTAGCCAACACAAGCCATACAGGGAGTGAATCATGTCTTGACATTAAAGTGCTAGGTTACAGTAAAATCGGGGCATGTAGCTAGGCTACCCGGGGCCCAAATGGGCCAGAGATGATCATGCTGTCTCTGAATAAGAAATGTCTTACCCGTTAAGTCGTTCAGTTCAGTGTTGGCGTTGCTGGCTTCACCAAAACCGTAATCTTCTCTTTGGAGGAACACATGCTGTAAACACATTTAATGAAGCGAATGAACCGATAGGCTGACCCCTTAAAGGGATAGTTTGACTTAAAATCCTGTTAGAGTGAAAGTAAGTCTACGGTTTTATGTTTCACAATAAGTTTATATATTGATTCTGGGACCCGATCCAGCTAAATTTGAATTGCAAGTGGAGACTAACTCGAAAGAACTTGAGACTGACTGGTGCTGTCGTTTACCTTGTCAGTGTTGTTTTCCCAGAGAGAATGTTTTCATTTTTACAGTGCACTTCTTTTTTTCAACTGTGCTGATACTTGTATTTGCTGTTTTAGTTTTATTCAGAATTCAGAAAATGTATATGTTTTGGCTTCCTGCCCCGTAGGGAATGTAACATTTACTTTTTTGTATTCTCCGATATCACTACAAAGAAATCATGTTACACCCCAAAGGCTAGTTGGCTAATTCGGAATCAAATGAAGCAAAATCCCACCAAAAAGGGAGGAAAATAGCATTTACTTTGTGTTCTTGCATGGATAAAATGAAAAATCTCATTTGCATTCTCCTGTTGCTGTAAAGCGGTACAGGAAACACTGGGTTGACTTTAAGAAGCATGTGATATTTACTGGCTCCCATTGCCTGAAATACCAATAGAAATTAGAAGATTCCTTTATGTCAATTAATCTTCCCATCTTTTAAAGTTCGGTTTTGTGTGGATTCCAAAAACATCTCTTCAAATCTCTGCAAAAGATTGGGTCTCATGGTTTCAATTCATGGATTTGGTTGAGTTTAATGATGCTAATTTGCTTTCTGGCACAACTCAAGGTAAGGGGAATTTCACTGAAACATATTTTTTGTTCGAACTATCCCTTTAAAGCTGATCTGCAGTACAGAATCTTGGGGAACCACCAGATCTACAGCCTGGACAGACCTGCCCTGTCTTTTAGTGCTGCAATCAGTGGACACTAGTTATAGTTCTTGGAATTCCAATGTCCACGATAAAATAATTCAACGCTCTTAAAAAGTGCCAAGCAGACAATGCTTTCCTTGATTGTTAGCAATCTCCATGGTCTTGGCCGCCCAATTTGATCCGCTTTTTGGCAGAGTTTAGCTATTTGGCTTTGATCTTGCATTGGAACTGTTTCACTTTATTGACATTCCCATCCACCCAGCGTGAGCCTGGCCCGGTCCTCCAGCGTGTGGTAGCCTGAGAAGTTGGATGGAGTTCAGTTGTTATACTTTGACTGCAGTGGGAAGGTTTAACATTATCATCTCATTCCGCCGGTTTCTAGGTCCTGATGGGTTTAATCACAAATGCTGACACCTCTTTAATTAGCATGGTAGGCTGTCTGTAGTAAAAGAACACTTTAGCAGAGGAGGACCCCTGTCATCATAAGACTCTGACCTCCGTACTCTAACCTCCCTTCAATATCATGTCCTCCTTGATTACACAGTCTCTCATTCTAGTACAAAACTATTCCAAAACTTGGAATATTATAGTTTATTTTGGTTTGTTTTTTGCAACTCTTTGTATAAACCAGTAAGGTGTATTATCTGATGGTATAGAATCTAGACTACCTTTGACTTCTGCTTTCGTACCGTCCTCTGAGGATGTCTAATAATGCAGAGAGGAAAGCAGGCCGTGTATTTACCTTTGGACTACCACACGTGTGTGTGATTTAGCCCGGCTCTAGCAGGGCCCTGACTGTTATCATTAACACGGAGTACGGGCTGGGCCTGCTGCTTAGCTGAGCCGGGCTGTGTTGGCCCGGTTATCAGATCCAGGTGTGTGCTGCTTGATATTGAAGGTTCTTTAGATACCATCTGAACTCCTGGATAAAATAGCTGCCTTAATCACTTCTCTGTTTTTTCGTTTATCATTTAGATCTGTTGCAGATTGGTAGAGGTTTCTTTTTACAGTCGTTCTAGCAAGGCATGCTGTCAAAATGATTCTCATTGCAAATGCTATATTACTTGCGATATGATTAACAACAAATAAAGGTGCTTTTGATGTGACTTTGAGCAGGTCTTTGACAAAATAATGTGATTGGCTTTGTTATTTCATGTTTCTGTAAGCTATTCTCATATTGGGTTACAATTTGCGAAAGAGATGTTTGTGGTGAGCAGAACGCCTGCCTCAGCTCCTCTCAAACATTGTATTGTTGTGTAATGTGAAACGTCTTTTGAGGGCGAGTGGAAGTGTATTCGACGAAGTGGTGTGTCGGGCCGCAACAAGTCCACAACAGACCCTTAGTGATGTTAATTGGGTGTCCTGGAAAACATTTGCTTCTCTACTGATCTGGAACACCAGGTTTCTCTCTCAGCAAACTAGAATGTTACTAAATGCAAGATATTGTGGACATTAATCTGTCACGTTTAGGTTCCCCCTGTTTCCCATGAAGTGCTGAAATGGTCTGATTTGCTTTATTGTACTGTACGGGTTATGGGTCGAACTCCACAAGAACACTGTAGAAATGTTTGTCCTTGTTGCATGTCTGGCAACAACTGGCGGTAACGCTGCATTATGTTTAAGTGGGACAGTTCCTGCCCTTTGTGTTCATGAGGTTTGCCAAGGTAACGTAATGCTGATAGCTATTTGTGGGAGTGTTTCAGATATGTCTTATGATCAATAGCCATATCTCCATAAGAGTTTGAGAACTGCCAATACCTTGTGTTGGAGTCATATTCAGGTGTGTGTCATCGTTGAAGAGACCTCCCAACGCCTTGTGTTGTTGCTTACTATTTAGCCAAAGACCTGTAACTATGTTCTGTGTTGTAACGATTACTGGATTGGAATACATTTTATTACTTCAATATAGATTATGACGGCATTACTCGTTTATCTTCATACTCAAGTTTGTAGGGCCTCTGATAATTACACCCGTCTAAGCAACCAGACTTTATATTCCTTAGTCCGGGATTTCGAAGCAGTCTGTGTTAAATGACCTACACCTTATAGGTGCTTAAGATCACTGATATAAGCACACACACACACACACGCCTGTGTCAAAATGACCAGAATTTCTTTCACCCCTCCCTACAGATGTATTTTGTCGGAACATGTAAACCAAACAACTACAGACTACACTTTCGGGAATGTTTATGAATTCAATTGAGTTAAGAATGAGTATGCTACAGCTTAAAATGCAAATTGGGATAGTTTTGGGAAGACATTCTCTTTTGCGTTCTATGGGCTATTTTTGTGTTTTATGGTCTATATATGTTATTGGATAGCATATACGCCATTCTGATTGTGTTTCTGTCTTTATTTGCTGCACTTTTCATGTCAGTTGAGAATGTGTCCGACCTGGTTTTTCAAGAGGGATGATCCTCCTTCTGTGAATGTTTATAGCCTGTAGGCAATATTTAAAAAAATATTTTAAAAAATTAGGCCATTTTCGTCTGTGTTTTTACGCAATTTTCTCACTTACTATATACTAATAAATACAACTGAGTGTGGTGGATCAATTCATCTTATGACGGTGTATTTAGATTTAAATTACATATTTAGTACTAATATGCCCATTAAAATCCTGCATCCCCCTGCAACCGTTCCTCCGGCTCTGATTATTGATGATTGTTTGGTCTGGACTGGGTTTGAGATGTTGTCTTTGTCAAGAAAGTTGCTATGGTGCTGAATCAGGTGTTGAAATAAGTTTGTGGCGCCACGTGTCGTTCCAACTGCCGTCTTATAGGTTTTGCATATTACATTAGTTTGTGATATCTCTCTGTAACCTGAGAGTTCACAACAACAGAAGATTCATTTCTTTTTTTAATCATTCCTCTTCCTCTCTAAAAGCATGACCTACTCTGCAAAATTCTTCCACAGTACGCTCAATTGGAGACATACTGCTGGACATTTTGAATTGTAAACGTTTATTTTGTTAGAATAGCTAAACATAGCTGAAGAATGTAATTGTGACTGACACAATAATGCCGTTTGCTCACCAGGATCCTACTTTTTTTTTAATAATATCGGCAAACTGATTCTGATTTCCTAATAAATTGTATACAATATGATTATAGTGAGGATGGCACACTAGTAAATATAATTGTCTAAAAACAAAAAATCGAAATCCTGCATGTTCAAATCATGATTTTATCATAATTGTGATTAGTTGTGCCACCCTACAATACAACTAATTGCACTGGTGTATTTTGGTAGTTGTTCAGGACTAGTCTAACTTACGCCAATTACAGCTTTTCTCTGTTGTCCCCTTCTAAAGCATTAGTGTTTGGTTGTGACGTGTATGTCCTCCATTCCTGGCCCTGCCGGGAGGTTTGTCTGTGAGGCAGGAAGGTAACAGACAGTGGCTTTCTGATCCACCCGGAGAGATGGATGAGTACAGGCAATGTCAGACTGAGATGTGAGCTGTCTTTCATTTATCTGTTTTTTCCCCCTCCCCGTTCTCCTCTCCGCTTGTCGCCTTATTGCGAGCAGTGTTGGTTCTTTGAAACTCTTGCGTTCTGTGGAGGCAATATTCACCTTGCAAATTCTAGCGCCTTGAGATGAAAGTTCATCCGCTTGCATGCTGTTTTTCTTCTCCCACCAGCCCCTGCTGCCAAGCCGTCTGCAGGAATCACGATGTGCTTGTTCTGAGCCGGAGCAGGGAGTTCTCCTGTATGCTTGTCTGTGTATAGACCCTTTAGACCGGCTTTCAGGAGGTCCAGATTATTTTGATGTGTATTTTATTTACAGAAAGCTGTTCTTTTTAGACCACAGCTCTTGTAAAATGTATGTGAATAATTCAATAGGATCTTTCTCAGTTTCTAAAGACCTATAGATTATTTGCCTCATTAGGAATGAAACATGTTTTGAAAACACTTGTGGATCTTGTTAGGGTTTCAATTGAAGAGCCCTTTTCAGGTCAAATGCCTTTGGCTGTAGATGCACTAGGTTGGTAAAAGCTGTTGATGGAGGGAGAGGACAGCTAGCAGAAGATGGAGCTTTAAAACAAACCCCACCCTCCTCCACTGTTGACTTCACTGTAGACTCCTTTTTCTCCATCCTTTTTCTCCACTTGCATGCTATCCCTCGATCATCCATCTCTCATCCTACGATCATCCCTCGATCATCCCTCTCTCTCACATGTGGAAAGCATTATATCCTGTCTACCGCAGCAGAGTGCAGCCAGAGCAGCAAGTGGCCTAGAAGACTCTGACATGTCTGGGATACGTGTGGGGGATCGGTTCTGTGCTAGGCGACCCGGCCTCCCTAGAGCCCCTGCCGCTGTTTGCACAAAAGAGTTTTTGTTTTTGCAGAATCGTACACTCTTGACAGGCCTCTCTCCCGCAACAGGGGAGAGAAGGGGAGACCGCTTGTAAGGAGGCCCCTTCAGAGTTGACCAAACTAGAGCAGTACTACCCGGCCAGTTGGTCTAGGCTGCTACGTGGGTCATGGATGTATTTTTAGGAACCGGTTAGGTATTTCTTTTGGTGCCTATTGTTATTGAATACATTCTCTGGTCAATGAGTTTGAACATTAAAACCTTTTAAGTACAATTCCTTATTCATATTTTTTCTCTTAATGTTTAACTAATTTATTCCAAAACGACCATTAAACGTTCCTGCTTAAATAAAGTTCCTACTGCCACAATTCTTTATCATTAGTAGTTTTTTTTGGGGGGGGGGATATTTAATTCGCAGGACCTGTAACACTGAAGGAGCTTCGCTTTACCTGCAGGCAAGCAGAAGGGGAAAGAGTAAAGATGAACAAACGATAGCAGTTTGTATTGTTGAACTTATTTATTTGTTATCTGGTCTCATTACGTAGTAGTCTTGGCAAGAAAAACAAAGCTAGCTAATTAGCTAATGGTGAGCTGTGTGTTTACAACTCTTCCTACTAAATTTAGACCTTTTGCAAGCTTAACTGATTGGTGTTGTAACCAGTCCTTCGAATTTTGTGATTTTGCTGTCTTTTGAAATTCAGTCTTCCGTTGTTTAGCCAGATGTCTCAGAATGACTCGCTACACGAAGGCTCTAGCATTCATTTGTTCTCGCGCCCCTTTGATGCTGTGTTTGGGCGACCCCTACTACAACAGGCAACACACGCCAATTAACATGGAATGGTAGGCTGCTTTTTATCGTTTTAATGGGAAACCAATAACATTTCTGTTTTAAATGTTAAGGAAAATGTGTGTTTCTTCTGCGTTGTGGTTTGGCATGGTGTGTTTTATAGGCTTTCGATGTTTAGGTCATGTTGCACAAGGTTACCGTAGCAATGGATTAGATTAATTACTCTACCAGACTTGTACTCAGTACTTGCTGTCGTTGCCTGGTTTTAAGAACTTAAATAGTCTTTTAGGTTTTGTTTCCTGATAAGCAGCCACTCGATCTCTCAACTAATATGTTTTAGTCAGAGCACCATGACAATGGAGGCGGACGTTCATCATTACAAAACTGGTGGATGTACGTGCATATGTAACAAATATTATTTATGTATTTTTCTTTTCGTCCTTCCACAGTTAATTTTATTTCCCGCAATCAAAATTAATTCCCAATTTTCCCTAACCCTCACCCTAAACGTCTGGTCCCCTAATGATCCCCTAATGCAGGGGTGGGCAAACTACGGCCCGAGGGCCAAATGCGGCCCGCGAGGCTGTCCCATCCGGCCCACGGAATGTAATAAAATTATTTTGGGGTCAATTAACAAACCAACTCACCAGCCCATTCTTATACATCTGAGTCAGAATTTTAACTATTTACACCTTGTATGGGATCTACTGTACATATGTAATGTATGTTTTAATTTTTGCAATTTTCTGGCCTCCAAATCAATTATGATTAACAAATTACAAAAACAAATGTGGCCCTCCATTTCATTTCAAAATCCTGATGTGGCCCCCGAGCCAAAATATTAGCCCACCCCTGCCCTAATGCATGGTTAAACCATGAAGCTTGGGGGATGGGGTGGGGGATGGGGTGGCTTGCTCTGAGTCCTGGCCTGGTGTTGTGCAATGTGCGTATAAGGTAGGCCATGCTGGATGCCTGCCACCCTTTTCCTTGTGGTCTCCCTACATTGCTGTGGCAATCATCCCAGAGCTTTAGCGTGCCTTGGAATTCAGTGTTCATTCTATTGATTGTGGTGCGCAGTAGGCAAGTCCCTTTTGGATTAGTCCAAGAATCGTTTAAGGTAGCTAACTAGTCATTGAGATTTTTGATATTTAATTACTTTTAATGAATCAATGATTAATTAATTTGCCTTGGTTAGTGAAACAGTTTTCAGGTAACAAAAAACAAATAATGCTTGTTGTTGGCAAGACAACAGTCTTTAGATAAACCCCAACAGTTCCTAACAAAGTGCAACAGTAGCAGCATGGGTACAGTGGGTTCAGAAGGTATTGAGACCCCTTTACTTCTTCCACTTTTGTTATTGTTAATGTAATTTACTTACTGAATTTATAATTGATAAAATATATTTTTTTGTCATCAATCTATACTCAAGACTCCAAAATAGGCTAAGCAAAAGCACTTACAAATGTGTGTGATTGAACATGAACAACTGAAATCTGGTCCTTGAGTATCTAATTCAGTTGTCTACATAGAAGTTCCTTTAGCGGAGAATGCTGCATTAAGTCTTGAGTTCGACTCTAAATGCTTTGCTACAAAACTTGTCCAAATCCTTTTTGTAGATCCCGGAGCCCCTCCAGCATCGTTGCTAAGGGTCATGGCTGTCATTTTATAAGATAAATGTGGTTGTACGCTGGAGAGATGGGTGTTGCTAACCCACAGGCACGGCGCTTCGGTTTCTCACCACAGAAAAGGCCTACAATGTTGCTTATCCTGTTCCAGCAGAATCTGTCTCCTTTCCATCAAACAAATACGCTTATGCAGTGGGTGCTTCTTTTTGCTCAGGACAGATCCTGTGAAAAGTGCAGCCTTTTTGTGCAGCTTTCATGCTGACTGATGCAGCATATGGGAACTTGGTTCTCCACATCGTAGCAGTGCTTCGTCCCTTCAGGGTGCCGGGCAAACCCGTGGAAGGGAAGGAAACAAAAAGAAAGGCAAGAGCTGCTCAAAGCCTGGTCCACTGATCAGTCTGCCCCGGAGAGAGGATTAAATCCAGTGGATGTCTGACTGCCTTCCTCTGCAGGAATTTCCAGACTATCTCTAGCTGCAGGATCCAGAGGTCTTTGAACATGGCTGAATTACTGATGGGTTTATTCCCCCTACCCAACCCCAACCTCCCCTGGTCAAACCCTTCTAATCAAAACGCTTTGCCGCTTACGTCCATTCCTCATACCCAGCCTTGATGATTTGAGAGAAATCCCGTCCTTTATGTCTTTGCTGTATATGTCAACGTTTTTTAAACTGGATGATCCGTTTAAGAAGCTGCTCCATTTAAGAATAGATTCACTTGAAATGGAAAAGCGTCTCTAAGCTGTTTTTCTGCATCCAAAAGACCAGCTAGAGCCGCTTAGATCAGACTTAACTTGGACAAATGAGGCGTGAATCCGTTTGGTCGCGGAAGAGGCCACCCCAAGTTTTAGTGTATACAGATAATGGGTGTCATGTCAACAACCAATCTATCTAACTTAGTCACATCATGTTTTTGATACGGAATTTGAATGCCTGCATGCTCATAGCTGTCCCTCCAGTGGTAGGTTCCTTAAGAGGGCCTGAAGAGTGGCCTTTAGTTGGTCTCCCCATGGAAGCTTTGATTCAGGGAGCCACAGCGGCCTAGCCAGGGAGAGCTGTATTGGGTTACAGAAGGAGGCATTCCTGCCTGCCCAGGGCATAGCTGTGACAACCACCGGGACGCATTTAAAATCCACCTGCAATGGTGAAGACCGGGTAGCGCTACAGTGCTAATCTTACGCTAGTTGAGAGTACAGTGCTAATTTTACGCTAGTTGAGATTACAGTGCTAAATTTATGTTCGTTGAGATGACAGTGCTAAATTTACGATAGTTGAGATTAGTGCTAAATTTACGGTAGTTGAGATTAGTGCTAATTTTACGATAGTTGAGATTACAGTGCAAATTTTACGATAGTTGAGATTACAGTGCTAACATTACGCTAGTTGAGATTAGTGCTAAATTTACACTAGTAGAGAGTACAGTGCTAAGATTACGCTAGTTGAGATTACTGTGCAAAAATTACGATAGTTGAGATTAGTGCTAGGATTACGCTAGTAGAGAGTACAGTGCTCATCTTATGCTAGTTTGCTAGTTGTGATGGTTCAGATTGTGTTCTGTGCTTCATGTCTTAATTTTTTTTATTTGGACACCCACCTTTTTGTCTGGGCTAGTTGAGTAGTAATATTCTGTTGGCCGTATCTGGGCTGGGTTAGTTTTTCACATAGCCGTGGGATGCAGCGGTTTGTCTTGGTATCTCTTTGTGCGTGTGTTTTATGTTTTGTCTAACGCGTGTCTGCCATTGTTGACCTAAGCCTACCTGTATAACAACAGTAGAGCACAAAACCATTCAGTCTTCTCTCTTTCCAACGTATTCAACTCTGGAACATATCCAAACAGCTTTCCAACATATTCCTCGTGTATTTAGGAACCTTGTTCGTCAAGACGAGTCTCCTCTTGATTGTGTGAGGTCCCATGAATCACAGCTGTTTTGACAGCTACCTCTATTGTCGGTGTGTGAGAGCTTTGGTTTAGACCATGCCAGGTAGTTCGTGCCCCTCCACTGGAATGTGTCCTACGTTGGGGTGTGGGGGGGGGGGTGTTTGTCATGGCAGTAAAGAGGAAGTGGAGAAGCTTACAGTGAAACACCTGACAATTTAAATCAACATTTTATTTAAGTGTTTTCAGTGGGCCTCCCTGTGTGTGTGTGCCATGCGGTGACAGAATATCCCCACATATGTATGGGTGTGTGCGTGCAGTGTGTATGCTACTCACAAAACCAGCTGCTTTACAAGTTAAAGTAGCGGGTATGGGTGTTTTTCTGTCTACTTCAAGAGTTATTTGTAGTCATCTATAGGTTAATACTTTGCCCCGTTTTGAGGTTTAATACATTTGGCATGGTGGTATGAGCAACTTAGGACTGTAAATGATGTCAATCGTATGTTGCTCATTCCCAAGGTTTTGAGGTTGTGTTGCCGTCGGTGAGCAATCGACCGAAGTGAGGCCAACGGATAATGTTTGTAACATGGTGGAATTCTTAACTACTATGTGACGGAGGGGTCTGTAACCAATTATCTTCAATAGGCAACAGCAGGCGGGTTGGATTTCTGAAGACATTTGTTTTATTACTGTAATTGATTACATTTAGAAGGGATAGCTTAATTCCAGGAAAAATTCCATTAAAAGTAAAATGGCTTCAGCAAGGTCCTTGTGCCCAGGTGACCAAGGAGGTATTCATTTGCCCAAATGTTTCTAAAGGTAAAGGTAATGAAGCTCCTAGGAAGCGTTAAAGTGCTAAGCAAGTAATACAAAGTTTAAGTGTATTGGAGAGCCCCCCCCCCCCCGGGCCTGGCGTTATCTTGCCTTAAAATGAAGGGCTGCAGTAAGGCTTCTTGCGGAATACTAACCATGTTTTTGTCTCCCTGCAGAGGATCTTCAACTCGTTTGTGTACACAGAGAAGACATCAAACGGAGAGTCAGAGGTGCAGCAGGTGAGTCACTGGATGCTCCAGCCATCGTGAGCTTGTGCTATCTTCCTGTGTGCATGCGTGACTCAGTGGCGCAGTAACACACACACACACACACACAGAGTGATCATCAGAGGGAGAGAGGGCTTATTAAAATTCTACAGCTGCTGTCTCATTGGCTTTGAAGTTCTGTTTCAGTGTTTTTTTCCCCCCCTTGTTCAGTTCGTTCTGGGCTCCTTCTCCCCCGTGCAGTGCTGTCAGTGCAGTAAGGCTTCACTCTGACAACGAGATGCTGCCATGAAAACATGCTTCCTCCCCTCCGTCTGTATTCTAATGCAGTATAAAAGGCAAAATGTCATTTTGTCTGCACTGCCCCGTGATTGGTCGTGAAGAGTGCTCTTTCAGGTTTAGGGTCTTAAACATGTTCTTGCCATAGCTTCGAACGCGCTTAAATCAACGTAGTTGATCCAGAGGGTTGACGTCATACAGTATGTCTGTTTTCTTGAGCCTGGTCAACCTGCACACAGCTAATAAGCGGGCACTGTGTAGAGTAGACAACCATGGCAGCTTGCTGGCCAAGCCCATTCCTGCACTGCAGTGGTCTGTGATGTTTCCACAGCATGGTGAGTTTGACAGGCTACTAGTGTTAGCTCTGTCTCATTATATACAGTTCAATAGTTTACATACCCTTGGAGAATTGGTAATATATGTACCATTTAACAGAATGGCACAATCATAAAACAAAACATGGCAACGAAGAAAAGAATGACCTGTTCAAAAGTCTGCATACCATTCCGTCTTAATACTGTGTATTGCCCCCTTTAGCATCAAGGACAGCATGCAGTCTTTTGTAATAGTTGTCTATGAGGCCCCAAATACTTGCACGTGGCATAGCTGCCCCTTCGTCTTGGCAAAATGCCTCCAGGTCATGCAAAGTCTTTGGTCGTCTTGGATGAACCGCACGTTTGAGAATGCAAATTCATCTTGCCATACATTTTCACAAGATTCCCCTGTGCCTTTAGCACTCACACCCACAAAACATCAGTGAGCCACCACCATGCTTCACAGTTGGTTTGGTAATCTATTCACTATAGGCCTTGTTGACCCCTTTCCAAACACAGCGCTTATGGTTGTGACCGTAAACCTCTATTTTGGTCTTGTCACTCCAAATTAAAGTGTGCTAGAAGCTGCGAGGCGTGTCAAGGTTTCGTCGGGCACATTGTAACCAGGCTTTTTGTGGCATTGGTGCTGTAAAGGCGTCTTTCTGGCAACTCGACCATGCAGCTCATTGTTGTTCAAATATCATTGTATTGTGCTCCTTAAAACAACCACACTGTCTTTTTCAAGAGCAGTTTCTGGCAGTTATGGCTGAAATCTTTCTAGGTCTACCTGACCTTTGATTGGTATCAAGAGATCCCTGAACTTCCACTTCTTAATAAGTGATTGAACAGTACTGACTGGCAGTTTCAAGGCTTTGCATATCAAATTATATCAGAGATTGTATCCTTTTCCATCTTCATAAAGTTCCATTACCTTGTTGTGCAGGTCTTTTGACAGTTCTTTTCTGCTCCCCATGTATCTAGCCTGCTCAGTGCATCTACATGAGAGCTAACAAACTCATTAACTATTTATACACTGACACTAACTGAAATTTAAAAAGCTGCAGGTGTGGGAAATTAACCTTTGATTGCCATTTTAACATGTGTGTCACCTTGTGTCTGTAACAAGGCAAAAACATTCAAGGGTATGTAAACATTTGATCAGGGCCATTTGGGTGATTTCTGTAATCATTATGAATTAAAAAGGAGCCAAAAACTGTGATAATACATGGCTGCATATGATCACTATCCTTAACTAAAATACATTTCTTATTTCATATTTTCAAAATCAGTGCCTAAAGTATATAGTATATTGTTGACTTCTTTTGATGTATTCGGGCTTTTCATAGATTCTTTAATGTTGGTTTTGCTACTGATTGTGTTTGTTCAGACATTATTGGATACAAGGTTGTACATTTTCCAGGAATCTGTCAGTGGGGTCTCTGGAGTTTGTGTAGGTAGGGGAAAGAAATCTCCCTGATGATTTTTGTTTTAGTGAGGGTGCTGTATAATCTTTTCCCAAGTTCCCTAAATAGAATAGCCAGCGTGGATTTGTTAGTGTCAGTGTTGCACCTAGCCTTGCACAACTGCCTCATCCCACAAGCTTTGCTACTACCTGAGTCAGGCAAAAAGTAGTTTTGGATCTAAACGATCGAGGACTACTACAGCCACCACTCTTCTGGAAAGGCTTTCCACAAGATTTTGGAGTGTTTCTGTGGGAATTTGCCCATTCAGCCTAAAGAGCATTTGTTAAGGTTAGGCACAGATGTTGGACAAAGAAGGCCCTGCTCACAATTTTTGTTTCAATTCATCCCAAAGGTGATTAATGGCTTTGAGGTCAGGGCCCTGTACGGACCACTTGAGTTCCTTCACACCAACCATGTCAAACCATGTCTTTATGAACTCTGCTTCATGCACAGCACAGGGGCACAGTCATGCTGGAACAGGAAATGGCTTTTCTCAGACAGTTGCCACAAAATTGGAAGCACCCATTTGTCTGAAATGTCTTGTTTCCAGTATCATTAAGATGCTCCTTCACAGGAACCTAGCCCAACCCTGACACCGTCCCTGTGGCTCCTCCACCCACGTTTTCTGTAGGCACTGTGCATTTCAGTAGGCGGGGTTCTCCTGGCATCCTCCACACAGATTGGTTCAGCATGTGAAGCATGGTCACTCCAGAGAACGCACTTCCACTGTTTCAGAGTCCAGTGGCGGTGTGCTTCACACTGCTCTAGCTGACGATTGGCATGTGCTGGATTTTATGCAACTATGGGCATTAAGTGTGGCTGAAACACATTCCTTCAATAATTAGTAGGGGTGTCCACTACTTCTGGCCATATAGTGTGTCTTACCATAGCAGATTGCTGGGACAATACGACATTGCATTAATAATGGTGTTGTGGCCTGTTATAAAATATGGTGTGTTCTGTCATCTTTCTATGTAACACATCTTTCTATGTAACACATCTTTCTATGTAACACATCTTTCTATGTAACACATCTTTCTATGTAACACATCTTTCTATGTAACACATCTTTCTATGTAACACATCTTTCTATGTAACACATCTTTCTATGTAACACCTCTTTCTATGTAACACCTCTTTCTATGTAACACATCTATATGTGTTCTGTCATCTTTCATTGCTAGCTTGTAACATTACCAGTAAAGCAAAATGTTCAGTCATATTAACTAGGCAGCTGGTAACTTTACCATTTAATCTAACCATTTTGGAGCAGACAAAACAAGAATAAAGGTGAAGTTATCCGTTATCACAACCTATAAAGGACTGAATGATTCTCTGGTGTTGTAAACCTGACATTTGTAAACAGTGTCCTAAGTATTTTTCCAAAGCATTGCTGAGCAGGAACCTGAAGGTCAGAATTCTGTTACATGCTTTGCCTCGTCTATATTCCAGGAAAAACTTTTTTAAAAGGTTTTTGGAAACTTCAAATGATTGCATGAAGCCAGATGTGCACATTACACAGACAAATAGCAGCATTATAGAACTGTCACTAGACTTGGACACACCTTTTACCAGATGCTACATTAAAGAGACAAAGGCTGCATTACAGTATAAGCAATAAACATTTGCCTTCTGATTACTGAAAACCATTAAGAACATTTGAGAGTAATGAACAGAAACCCACTAACGCCTCCCCACAAACAGCAAAACTATCTTTAGTGGAAACTAGTGCTTTTAGACAATGTAGAATTCTACACTGCTGGCTGTGTGTTGGGACCTTGGAAAAATGGCCTATGATATTCTTGGTAATATTCTTTACAAGTTGGCTGGATATTTTCATGTAGCCATCCTAATTTGTTTTAATATAATCTACTTCTAACCTAGCAGTGTATTCCTGGATACGAGAGAGATGGCACATTGGTTTGCACCATGGCAGCCGATTCACGCAGTATCCACAGTGAGGAGGAACCCCAGAGACAAGTAGACTGACAGGCAGACAAACACCGGTGGTACCCTTTCTCCCTTCCACCAAGGTCCCCCTTTCATTAGTCAACCAGAACAGGCACAGGAAGTGACATCCGCCACTGTAGAAGGACTTAGACTGGCCCTGTGTAATTCACATGCTCCGTGGGTGTCTTCACCGTGTGTTGTGCAGGGTACTACTCTCCGTAAGGAACGTGTGTGATTATGATCGCTAAACAGATCTCCCACCAAAGCGAACAGGGTGTACTGTTGAAGAGGGCCCTCAGAGTCGGGGAATGTGAATGTGTTCGGTCTGCTGTTCTCCTCTAGGGAGAAGAGATGGAATCAGCTCACACCGACAGCAACCAATGGAAAGCTTGCCAAAGGACAAGATGGCCTGTAGATGGACTCAATGTTGTTGTGTTTGTAGCCAGAGGACAAGGTTGTATGTAATTTGCTTGTCTGTCTACCAGACCTGTGTTTGAGGCCCGTGGGCTCAAAGGGCTAGAGGTGGAGTCAGCGGTAAGTTGGTGACATTTAAAGAACGGCAAGTGGAGGGGATTGTCCCTTCAATTTCCAGTCACATCTAGCCTCGTTTTGGGCAAAAACAAATCAAGAGAAATGGATAATATCCATGGGAATGTATTTTTAGTCCTGGACTACAGTTAAACCGGGCCGCTTTCGTTTTTCTGGAGTAGTGGTTGGTTGTGATTTGAGGACTGTGTGGTGCCATGCACGTCTTGTAGTCTTTACATATTTATAGGCATTTCTCAGTCTTTCTCAGTCCTACCATGCTGCAGTACCGTGCAGGACACTGACTCCAGTAGACTGGAAATGAATGCAGGATGAACTTGCCTCATCACATGATCTACTATGCTCCCCACCCATTGTGTATATAAATCTGTCAACTTTGTGTTGATATGTGTTCTGTCCATATACGTTGTCTTCCACTAGCAGTACCAATACATCATGCACACTTCCAGGAAAATTGACGTGTCGCTCAAAGGTGTCTTGGATTCGCACACCTTTCCGTTCTTCCCCCGCTGATATTGAGTCATGGGCGGAGCCAAGTGTGTGAGCACGCCGGTCCCGTCCAACCCAATAGCTTGTACCGCTTCAGGTTCCAAAGGAGATGGGGTGTTCCATTAGGTATGTGGACTACGTGTCATGTGGCTGTAACTCAACAGTCGGTGTGACGTC
>JACXGK010004814.1:0-30188 GCA_016801125.1 Novumbra hubbsi
AGCGAATTGTATGCGCATTGTGTGGAAAGGGGGGCTATTTAAAGGGGTCCGATGTGAACGGACTTTAGATCTACATGTCCGGCGAGACAGATCTCCGGGTGCGCATTCGTAATAAAGGTGTATGATTTGGGAAGACTTGAACGGCGTGGACATTCTCTGATTTGCAACCCGGGGGGAAACTTTAGTTCCTACACTACCTCACTCCTGCCATTTTTCACTTCTCTTCTTTCAATCTGCCTGCAAAAAGTTAGCTAAAGTCTTTAATGAAAAGTTGATATCTGAATTATTCTTAGAACATCTCCTTTTACAGATCGGACAGTTCTTGTTTTTGGCCTGAGAAACAGGGTCTCTGAAAATCTCTGAACAAATATAACAGGACAGGACATTTTCAAAGAGCTTTCTCTGCCATTTGCTAAAACAGTGCAGCTTGTATCCTTCTGTCCTTCGAAAACAATACAAACATGTGCTGCAAGAAAATGTCAATGTAAATGACAAAAATAAAGTGAAAAAATAAGTACGATTATGAATACATTTTATTATTTGAGACGATCCAATGTAATTTATTTATCCTTGTGAGGTAAACCCAGAAATGTCTGTTCCCTACTCCCTGCCCCCTTTACCTTGACCCCAACGTCCAAAACCAATTCATATTCTCATCCATATCCTAGCTGTACCATCTAATCCTAATCCTGACAGGTAATGCCTAAACCTAAGTAGTTCATATTTCAACTCAATGCCGGTTTATGTGTTTTTCACCTGAACCGGAAATTACATTTTCCATAGTGGTGAACTGCAATAAACCTTAAGGTGCAACTTTTTTTTACAGGTTTAACTATCATTGTGGAACACACACATACACACATATAAGACAGTAGTGTCCAAAAGTCTTAGGCCACACTACAACATTGTTTGAAACTGTTAATCTGGGCACTAACTGTTTATTTGACATAAAAACCCTATTTAACATTAGAATGAGTAAGTAAACGACAATACAATAAAAAGTGTAAATAATTGTGGCCTAGTTTGGTCGAGTGGTCTGGACCAGTTTCTGCAACACATGTTGTAATGTTTCTGTTTAGACTGCCTGTTCTGTTTTTTTCTCTACCCTTTCAGTGTTATTGTACATTCCAATACATGTTTTGGTTTCATCGCATTTCTTGTTTTCTCTTTTGTGTTGAATGTTGATGATTGTTCCACCTGTTTGCCCAGTAGGTTGCCCCTACCCTTATGTATTTAAACCCTGTTAGTCTAGTCAGTCTTTGTGAGGTTACGTTTTGTAGACTCTTACTGAACCGTGGTTTGTTTGCTTTATCTAGTCATCTAGAGAATTGTACTTGTCTAGCTTTCCGTGTACCAGATTTCCAGCCTGTCCCTGACTACAACTTCTGCAAAGCCTTATTCCGTGGATTATCCAGTCAGTAATATACCTATCTTGTGGATTATCCAGTCAGTAATAAACCCATCCCATGGATTATCCAGTCAGTAATAAATCTATCCTGGGGATTATCCAGTCAGTAATAAACCTATTTTGTGGATTATCCAGTCAGTAATAAACCTATCCTGGGGATTATCCAGTCAGTAATAAACCCATCCCATGGATTATCCAGTCAGTAATAAATCTATCCTGGGGATTATCCAGTCAGTAATAAACCTATCCCGTGGATTATCCAGTCAGTAAAATATCTATTCCGGTCATACTTCATAGTGCTCCAGATGTGGAGCACTAAAAAAGGCAGTGGAAAGAAGGAGTGGGAGTTGAGGAAGATGGAGGGAGGGTTAAGGAGGAGGGAGGTGGCATTGGAGAGAATAAAAGATGAGCAGAGCCATGTAGTGGAGGAGCGAAAGACGATAGAGATGGAAAGAATGGAGGTGGGAGGCAGTGGTGCCTCCAGGGGTTTATGGCCAGATGGGGGCAGCAAACCTTTGGGGGGCACACCACAAAGCCATACATGCCCACATCAAACGGGGGGAAAACGGGGGCACACCACAAAGCCATACATGCCCGCATCAAACGGGGGGAAAACGGGGGCACACCACAAAGCCATACATGCCCGCATCAAACGGGGGGAAAACAGGGGCACACCACAAAGCCATACATGCCCGCATCAAACGGGGGGAAAACGGGGGCACACCACAAAGCCATACATGCCCGCATCAAACGGCAGCCAGTGATCTATTTGGCATTGCCATTAACACTGTGAGCATATCAAAACAATACTCAAATTCACTGTATAGAGCTAAGAGAGTACAAACAAATTCAATGTATAGCGCTAAGAGAGTAGAAACTAAATCAAAGTGCATGTTTAAAAGATATAATTATTATACAAAAACAAAATGCACTCTCTTTGGTTGGGGGGGATCAGTGGGGTGGACAATCTTTTTTTTAGGGGGCGCGCTGCCCCCCCTCGGAGGTGCCACTGGTGGAAGCTGATAGCCCTGCAGTTGGAGTCCCTAAAACAAGAAACGATGGATTTCAGGAAAACGATGGAGAACAAGACATGGGCGGAGGAGGTGTAGGTGAAGGGAAAGGAAGTAGAGCAGTGTAGAGCACAGCTGGTGACAGAGAAGGAAAGAGCAGAGGGAATTGCTATGAATATGGAGAAGGACAACAAGAGGCTGAGGAAGGAGAGAAAGGAAGTGAAAATGAGCAGAGTGTGAATGGAGAGAGACAGAGGAAACCAATGTAAGGAGAGAAAGGAAGTGAAAAGGAGCAGAGTGTGAATGGAGAGAGACTATGGAAACCAATGTAAGGAGAGAATGGAGGGAAAAGGAGCAGAGTGTGAATGGAGAGAGACAGAAGAAACCATGGGAAGGAGAGAAAGGAAGTGAAAAGGAGCAGAGTGTGAATGTAGAGAGACAGAGGAAACCAATGTAAGGATGGAAAAGGAGCAGAGTATGAATGGAGAGGGACAGAGGAAACCAATGGAAGGAGAGAAAGGAGGGAAAAGGAGCAGAGTGTGAATGGAGAGAGAAAGAGGAAACCAATGGAAGGGGAGGCTGGATATCGGTTTAGGCAGGAGTCAATGCTCCAAAGGTGAAGATAGAAAGATGCTCTGGTAAATCAAGCAAAACAACTGGACATTAAGAAGGGAGAGATTGAGAAGATGGAAAAGTTCCTTGAAAAAAAGGAGAGATTCCTTGGTTCTGGAGAGAAATAGGCTGGTGTGTAATAGAAAATAAAAAATACATGCTGTATAACAAGCCTGTCCAATATCTCCCATACTGTAGGTGTTTAGTTGGGTTGAGAACTGGGGACTGTGAAGGCCATGGGATATGATGCATATTTATTTTATTTACTCATCAAACCCTTTAGCTTCACAGAAGCGCTGTTGCTGTCTTGAGGAAAGAGCTCCCCTGGAAAGTTACCTATGCGGTTGTATTTGTTAGATGTATGTGCACATCTAACCCTTATGTCACGATAGGAACCAGAATTAACCTGCAGAGGAAAAGGTAGATTTGCCTTTGCCACCTTTATCAGCTGGTAGTACAATATGGTATTACATGAGTGATCTCTAAAGTCTAAAGTTGATTTAGTTAGGTACCTGTTAACTGAATTCACATCAAATCTCAGGGTCTGATTTCTACATGAAGAATGTGGTATATAATTGCGCCGTCATTGAGTTTTGTCCATTTATAGACATAGCAGTTTTTCAACCCTTGGTAATCTGGTCTGGGACATAGTTGTCTGCTGAATAAAAAACTGTTTTACATTTTTAACTCCTATACATTTTTCACATTGAATTATATCATTATCATAATACCAAGACATACCAAGATGGCAGAACATGGACAGATATTTTATTCCAGTATTTTACTTTAATACAACAAAAGAAATACAACTCTGATTCTTATTCTTTAATAAACAATATTATAACTGTAATTTTCAGTGTGTATTTTCGTTCAAGACCAACAGGATTCTGTCTCAGGTCAGTTTGACCAGCCTCTCACTGGCCTCCCACAGTTCTTTAGCCACACCAAGGTCTCCTGTGAAAGGTCTTGGGGCCGACAGTCGATGAAGTATCCGCGCTGTGATTGGCCACCTCGTCTGACACGGTACAGTAGACCATGTTCTGAGCGGCCATTTTACACATCTATGATCCTCATCTTCTTTTCAACTATTCAAAATGCACGATGGTCAATCTCAGTCCATTGTATTTATTTACAAGGTTTTTAAATTAAAGATGGTTGCATTTTTTTTGTCGGTTAACAAAGCGTTTACAACTTTATAAATTTAAATTAAAAGTCATGCAAACTCGTTTTTTGGTTTTTACCTAAATAAAGTGGGTATTGATTACATGTTCCAAAAATATGTACCTGTAGCTAAAAAGTCATGATATATGCAGGCACATTTTATGTTTAAATGATGGACCGTTTATAATTTTAAAATAATAATTATTTTTTTATATAAAACAATTAAGTAACAGGAATGAACACTGGGTCACAGGAATGAACACTGGGTCACAGGAATGGGGCACTGAGTCACAGGAATGGGGCACTGGGTCACAGGAATGAACACTGGGTCAGTCACAGGAATGAACACTGGGTCACAGGAATGGGGCACTGAGTCACAGGAATGAACACTGGGTCACAGGAATGAACACTGGGTCACAGGAATGGGGCACTGGGTCACAGGAAAGAACACTGGGTCACAGGAATGGGGCACTGGGTCACAGGAATGGGTCACAGGAATGGAGCACTGGGTCAGTCACAGGAATTAACACTGGGTCACAGGAATGAGTGCTTGTGTGTGTGAGAGAACAAATTGATGCCACAGAACTTATTTTAGTTAAAAAAATGCATACAACTGCATTTCATATGCAACATATGCAATAATGTAATTAACAAAAACGTGCCTTGTCTTTTCTAAGAAGCAAGTCTCCAGAGAAAAAATATTTAACTTCATATGGAATGGTAAGCCAGATAAAGTAAAATGGGCATATCTATATAATGACTATGATATGGGTGGTGTCAAACTGTTAAATATAAGGGCTTTGAATCAATCTCTTAAAGCCTCTATTATACCATAATTGTACTTAAATTGAAAACTAAACTGGTTTTCTAGCAAATTGTTAAGAGAGGCTCATCCCATGTTTAAGAATGGACTATTTGCCATGTTACAGATTAAATACTGCCATTTTAAATTGATTAACAATGGTTTGTTTTGTTTAAAATATCAACATTTCTAAATGAATCAATGCAAAGATGGTTACAATTCCAATTCCACCCTCCAGAAGAACCGGAACAAATAATACAGGAAATAATATTGCTTAACTCATATATACAAATATATTAATAGACGGTCAACCAATATTCATAAGAAAAATGTTTGCCCAAGGTATCATGTTTGTTAAACACATAAATACTAAAGAGGAGAAAATTATCTCTTAAACTCAACTATTACAAATACACGGAAAGATATGTTCACTTCAGGAGTACAATCAAGTGGTTGCAACCTTGCCACAAAAATGGAAAAGAAAACTAATGCGTCTAGAAAACAAGGAACCCACCTGGTCGACCATCAATTAAAAACCATGCATGGCTAAAAGGGATCCATATCAACCGTTAAATGTATCTGTTCCAACTGACTATAAAAAGTTTGACTGCAAAACCTTATAAAATTCAAAACATCTGGGAGGATATGTTTGACATTCCACTTCCATGGCATTAGATGTATGGTGTTGTACAAACAATGTTTGTGAAATACTCCAATCCAGTTTCAAACCCCATCATAGCACTGAGACTGCACTTGTGAAGATGATAAATGACCTTCAAATGGCCTCAGACAAAGGTTCTGCATCTGTCCTCTTGCTTCTTGATCTTAGTGCTGCTTTTGACACTATTGAGCACTCCCTTCTCTTGGAGAGATTGGAAACCCATGTTGGGCTACGCGGAAAAGTTTTAGCCTGGTTTAACGCTTATTTATCTGAAAGATATAAATTCGTATCAATAGACGGCATGTCCTCTGTCAAATCAAAGTTATGTCACCCTCGACCTTGACCTCTCTTTCGATGAACACATAAAAAATATCTCTAGAGCTGCTTTTTTTCATCTTCGGAACATTGCAAAAATACTGATTTTTTTTAATCAAAAACTGATGCTGAAAAACTAATCCATGCTTTTGTTACTTCTAGACTAGATTATTGCAACGCTCTAATCTCCGTTTACCCTGATAAATCAATGAATAAACTTCAGTTTGTGATGAATACGGCTGCTCGAATTTTAACTAGAACAAAGAAAATTGAGCACATTACTCCAGTATTAGCTTCTCTAAATTGGCTGCCTGTCAAGGGTTTTACTGTTGACCTATAAAGCAGTACACAGACTTGCTCCTGCATATCGTTCTGAAATGATCCAGCCATATATACCTACACGTAACTTAAGATCGCAAGATGCAGGCCTTCTGGTCGTACTTAGAATTTCCAAACAAACAGCCAGAGGCAGGGCTTGCTCACATAGAGCTCCGCTACTGTGGAATAATCTGCCAATTACGGTTATAAATGCAGACTCTGTGGCCATTTTTAAGTGTCTACTAAAGACGCATCTTTTCAGCATGGTTTTTGACTATTGTAGCCTGGCCCAGAGGTTGAAGGTGACCGGAATGGCTCGATACTGTCCACCCTTGCTGTCTTGCTAGGTGGGCTCTCATCTCCACTGGGATACCTGCTCTCCAATGCCACTTGAGGGCGGAGTCACTGGCTTGCTGCTGTCTGTCCTTTGCGCCCCTCGAGCAATTGAAATGAACTCTGCTGGCAATACTCAGCCCTCACATAGGGTGGTTGCGGTTAGTCGATGTTCCTTTGGCTGATGCCTGGCAATGTGGGTGGATTGATTTCTTGCCTGTTGGGTCCTGTCCGAGGCGTCCCTTAGATAGGGCCACAGTGTCACTGGACCCCAGTCTCAGACAAAAGTTTTTATGCTGCTATTTTATTGTGCCGGGGGAGCAGGGCTAGTTCTCCTCCATGACTATATGTTCTCCTCCTTAACTCTAAGAAATGCACTCTTTAACAACTCTCCTTGTCTCCTGTTGCGGTTCAACTTAGAAGGACGTGAAATCTCGGCCTACACCTGTGGAGCACCATCAGCCTGAGGAGAGACACATGAAACGTCGGATGGATGCGATACGTAGTAGGTAACAGCAATCGATACGATACCTCATTGACCCTCCTCAGGACTTTAAACGGCCCCACATACCGCGGGCTCAGCTTCCGGCAGGGCAACCGGAGGGGCAGGTTCCGCGTGGACAACCAGACGCGGTCGCCCGGGGCGTATACAGGGGCCTCAGACTGACTCTGCCCAAATGCACGTGGGCCGAACGCCAGGTGTCAGCCGCCCTCCGGAACCAGTCCTCTACGGCCTGGATGTCAGACGGCTCCGCGTCCCAGGGGCCCATGGGGGGTTGGTAACCAAGCACACACTGGAACTGGTCATATGCGTGGAGGCGTTCCGGAGGGAGTTCTGTGCATATTCGGCCCACGGCAAGAACTCTGCCCACCGCGCTGGTTGATCCATGCAATACGTGCGCAGGAACCTACCAACCTCCTGGTTAACCCTCTCAACCTGGCCATTCGACTCAGGATGGAACCCGGAGGTGAGGCTGACCGCGACCCCCAGCCTCCCCATAAACGCCTTCCACACCCGGGAGGTGAACTAAGGACCCCGGTCAGACACAATATCCTCCGGGACTCCATAGTGCCGGAAGACATGAGTAAAAAGGGCTTCCGCGGTCTGCAGAGCCGTTGGAATGCCGGGCAAGGGAACGAAACGACAGGCCTTCGAAAACCGATCCACAACAACCAGGATGGTGGTGGAACCCTGGGAGAAAGGCAAATCGGAGCACAGCTCCCACACCGACCTTGGAAGCATCCACCTCCACAATGAACTGCAGTTCTGGGTCAGGGTGCGCCAAAACCGGGGCAGAGGAGAACAAAGCCTTCAGGGTGATGAAAGCCTGTTCTGCTTCAGCTGTCCATCGCAACCGCGTAGGCGCGCCCCTCAACAGCGAGGTAATCGGAGCTGCCACTTTACCAAAGTCTCTGATAAATCTGCAATAATAGTTGGAGAAACCCAGAAATCTCTGAACCTCCTTAACCCGAGGTGGGGATTGGCCAATTACGTACATCCTCGGCGCACGAAGTCTCCATCTCCACTCCCCCAGAGGAAATACGATATCCTAGAAATGAGATGGATGACTGGAAGAATTAGCATTTTTCAAGCTTAACAAACAGATTATGTTCCATCAGCTGTGTCAGAACGCTTTGCACGGTGGCTACATGACGAGACCGAGTAGCGGAATATATCAAAATATCATCGATAAAAACCACCACCCCCTTGCTCCGCAAGCTGCGGAATATATCTTCTACGAATGACTGAAAAACTCAAGGAGCATTCATTAAACCGTAAGGCATTACGAGATACTCGTAATGACCAGATGTGGTACTAAAGGCAGTCTTGCATTCATCCCCCTCATTGATACGAACCAAATTATAGGCACTCCTCAAATCCAATTTCATAAAGAAACGAGCCCCATGCATAGTCTCCATTAGCGGACCTATCAAAGGCAACGGATAGGTGAATCTCCCCGTTACATCGTTCAGAGCGAGGTAGTCAATGCATGGGCGTAAACCACCGTCCTTTTTCTTTACGAAGAAAAAACTTGAAGAGGCAGGTGAAGTGGAAGGTCGAATGTAACCCTGTCTCAGTCCAGGACCGGGGATAAACACAACCCTTGGGCAGTGCACCACCAGACCTCAGATTTATCGCGCAATCCCCAGGTCTATGGGGGGGTAATTTACTGGCTCGTGTCTTGGAAAAGACGCGTGCAAGGTCCAAATATTCTGTGGGAATGCGCACCGAGGAGACATTGTCCGGGCTTTCCACCGTTGTGGTGCAAAGAGACTTCCCAAAACACCTGCCATGACACTCCTGCGACCAACCCGTTAGAACCTTCCGTGACCATATAAATGTTGGGTTGTGTCTGGCAAACCACGGGAGTCCCAATATAATGGGTAGATTGGGGGTCTGTACTACGTAAAAAGAGATGAATGGTGGCCGCAATGCATGCGCAGTGGTTCTGTTGCATGAGTAACGTAGCCCGTGCCTAACGGGCGTTGGTCGATAGAATGAATTTGTATGGGGGGACACACTGGAACTAGGGGTATGTTATAGTGTTTAGCTAAACCTACGTCAATGTAATTTCCCGGTGCACTGGAATCGACTAAAGCTAAACACCGGGTCATGTCCCTGAGGCGGGTGATCGAACACCTGACTGAAGGTCCTCTTAAACAGGTTGTAGTTATCCAACTCAGGTCCCGATCTCCCCCAGACGGCGTTAGCCCATGTCAGCGCTTTTCCAGTCAGACAGGAGATTAAGGCGGACACCTTCTCCCACTCTGTGGGAGGGTTGAGTCGGGTGCTGAACGCAAGTTACAACTGTAGGAGAAACCCCTGGCACTGTGCCGCACGACCATCATACTCCCGGGGAAGATGAAGTGGTAATCCACCAGTGGAGGTAGGTGTGACTGTAGAAGGTGGTGGTGATGATGGAACGGCGGGCAAACGTTGGAATAGTGCATTCATTGCGTCCCGGAGTTGACCCAACATTGTTTTGTGGTCCTGTAGGCGTTGGCTGACTGTCGGTGGTGTGAGGTTCCCTGCTTGATCCATATTTTCAGGTGTGTTATTCTGTGACGTCTGGTGAATGAAAGGAACCGGATCAAGGCGCAGGTGAGTGATAATGGTTCTATTTATTACGAACCTTGATGATAAAGCCTAATCAGGCTGGAAAGTAAAGGCGTGCTAGCAGGCACGAACGAAGTACGACGTTCTCACATTAAACAGCGACTATAACACACACGGAGACAAGACCCATAGGGATGTAAATACCCAGCTAATTGGGTTCAGCTGAAGGGAATCAGGGAAGGGTGCCTACACAGGACATGGGAAAACAGGACAAACACACACGATGGCGCTAGAAGGCCGGTGACGTCGAACGCTGAAGAGTCACGCGCCCGGAGGCGGACCCACCACCAGGAGGCGACGTGACACACTTATGGCATCTGGAGAGATGTTCTTAATAGAAAAAGTTGTATGGAAATAATTTGGTGTATGTAGGTAAGTATAGATGTACAAAATATGTGTATGGATGCTTATGTATGTATACATATATATATATATATATATATATATTTATATGTATATATATACACTCTATGTTTCTATATGTCTACATGTGTTATTTTTCTATGGACTCATTAGAGCACATACAAAGCCTGCTGGTGCGAGAATGAAGAGACCTGTACCACTTGCCAGAAGGCATGGGGGGCAAACAGTTTGTGGCTCAGATGTGAGAGGTCCCTGATAATGCCACGGACAGTTTGTGGCTCAGGTGTGAGGGGTCCCTGATAATGCCACGGACAGTTTGTGGCTCATGTGTGAGGGGTCCCTGATAATGCCACAAACAGTTTGTGGCTCAGGTGTGAGGGGTCCCTGATAATGCCACGGACAGTTTGTGGCTCAGGTGTGAGGGGTCCCTTATAATGCCACAGACAGTTTGTGGCTCAGGTGTAAGGGGTCCCTGATAATAACACGGACAGCCCTTGTGCTGGAGGTCTTTGATGGCAGAGAGCTGGACACCATTGATGCGCTGAGCGGTTTTCACCACCAACTGCAGGGACTTCCGGGGCAAGGATACAGCGTTTAGACTTCCTGTAATCCACAATCAATTCTTTGGTCTTCATGGTGTTGAGGGCCAGGTTGTTATCTGCGCACCAAGCCACAAGGTACTTGACCTCCTCTCTGTAGGCTGATTCATCGTTGTCACTGATAAGACCAACCACCATGTGATTAAGGACATAGCCCTGTGGGACACCAGTGTTCATGGTCAGGGTGGAGGAGGTGAGGTTGTCTAACCTGACAGACTGGGGTCTGTTGGTAAGAAATTCCAGAGCCCAGTTGCAAAGAGAGGGGCTGATTCCAAGGTCATGGAGTTTGGTAACTGGTCTAGAGGGGGTGACCGTGTTGAATGCAGAGCTGAAGTCTATGACCACATACAGTGGAGGAAAAAAAGATTTGATCCCCTGCTGATTTTGTTTGTTTGCTCACTGACAAAGAATTGATCAGTCTATAAATAAGGTTTTGAGGCTGACGTTTGGCAACTCAAACCTTCAGCTCCCTTCACAGATTTTCTATTGGCTAGGCCACTCCAGGACCTTAATGTGCTTCTTCTTGAGCCACTCCTTTGTTGACTTGGCCATGTGTATTGGGTCATTGTAATGCTGGAATATCCATTCACGACCCATTTTCAATGCCCTGGCTGAGGGAAGGAGGTTCTCACCCAAGAGTTGGCGGTACATGGCCCCATCCATCGGCCCTTTGATTCGGTGAAGCTGTCCTGTCCCCTTAGCACATGTTTGACAGTGGGCATGGTGTTTTTGGGGTCATAGGTAGCATTCCTCCTCCTCCAAACCCAGCAAGTTGATTTTGGTCTCCTTTGACCGCAACACTTTCACCCAGTTCTCCTCTGAATCATTCAGATGTTCACTGGCAAACTTCAGACGGGCCTGTACATGTGCTTTCTTGAGCAGGGGGACCTTGGGGGCACAGCAGGATCAGTCCTTCACAGAGTAGTGTGTTACCAATGGTTTTCTTGGTGACTATGGTCCCAGCTGCCTTGAGATAATTGACAAGATCCTCCTGTGTAGTTCTGGGCTGATTCCTCACTGTTCTCATGATCGTTGAAACTCAGGAGGTGAGATCTTTTATGGAGCCCCAGACCAAGGGAGATTGACAAAGTCCTTTTTTACAACATTGTTCACATGACCCTCACCAGGCCACACAGCATCAACAAATCAACAGTCTCCAAACACCAGTTAGTCTGACCACCACCACATTAATTGGCTCTTACATTTATATTATAATTATTAAACTCCTCCTACAGTTCTTGCACTAAGGATACATGACAGGTATCAAAATGTGCGTCTCGTTTTCTGATTGCGTTGCTATTGTTTTGTGGAAGGTTTTGTTGCAAGGTTTAGGCAATTTTCACGTTTTGTGGCAAAAAAAAGGGCCAAAATCACACCAGAACAATGCATGCGACTAGTTTCTCCATACAGGAGGTGTCTTGAAGCTGTCATTACCAACAAAGGCTTTTGTACAAAGTATTAAATAAATATCAGTAAGCATGTTCAACACTTTTTCCCTGTGTAATTTCACATTATTACATATAACTTAATTTCTGAACTTATTTGTTTTGGTTCCTTTGTATGTATGGATTACTTGGGTTGTTACCAACATCTGGTGAAAATGTAATGTCAATAGCACCTTTGGAATTATATTTACTGATACAAATGGTGACGTGTTCAATACTTACAGTGGGGCAAAAAAGTATTTAGTCAGCGACCAATTGTGCAAGTTCTCCCACTGAAAAAGATGAGAGAGGCCTGTACTTATCATCACAGGCACACTTCAATCATGACAGACAAAATTAGCAAAGGAAATCCAGAAAACCACATTGTAGGATTTTTTATGAATTTATTTGCAAATGATGTTGGAAAAAAGGTATTTGGTCACCTACAAACAAGCAAGATTTCTGTCTCTCACAGACCTGTAACTTCTCCTTTAAGAGGCTCCTCTGTCCTGCACTCGTTACCTGTATTAATGGCACCTGTTTGAACTTGTTATCAGTATAAAAGACACCTGTCCACAACCTCAAACAGTCACACTCCAAACTCCACTATGGCCAAGACCAAAGAGCTGTCAAAGGACACCAGAAACAAAATTGTAGACCTGCACCAGGCTGGGAAGACTGAATCTGCAATAGATAAGCAGCTTGGTGTGAAGAAATCAACTGTGGGAGCAATTATTAGGAAATGGAAGATATACAAGACCACTGATAATCTCCCTCGATCTGAGGCTCCACGCAAGATCTCACCCGTGGGGTCAAAATGATCACAAGAACGGTGAGCAAAAATCCCAGAACCACACGGGGGGACCTAGTGAATGACCTGCAGAGAGCTGGGACCAAAGTAACAAAGCCTACCATCAGTAACACACTATGCCGCCAGGGACTCAGTGCCAGACGTGTCCCCCTGCTGAAGCCTATACATGTCCAGGCCCGTCTGAAGTTCGCTAGAGAGTATTTGGATGATCCAGAAGAAGAGTGGGAGAATGTCATATGGTCAGATGAAACCAAAATATAACTTTTTGGTAAAAACTCAACTCTTCATGTTTGGAGGACAAAGAATGCTGAGTTGCATCCAAAGAACACCATACCTACTGTGAAGCATGGGGGTGGAAACATCATGCTTTGGGGCTGGACGACTGATCCGTGTATAGGACAGAATGAATGGGGCCATGTATCATGAGATTTTGAGTGAAAACCTCCTTCCATCAGCTAGGGCATTGAAGATGAAACGTGGCTGGGTCTTTCAGCATGATAATAATCCAAAACACACCGCCCGGGCAACGAAGGAGTGGCTTCGTAAGAAGCATTTCAGGGTCCTGGAATGGCCTTGCCAGTCTCCAGATCTCAACCCCATAGAAATTTTTTGGAGGGAGTTGAAAGTCTGTGTTGCACAGCAACAGCCCCAAAACATCACTGCTCTAGAGGAGATCTGCATGGATGAATGGGCCAAAATACCAGCAACAGTGTGTGACAACCTTGTGAAGACTTACAGAAAACGTTTGACCTCTGTCATTGCCAACAAAGGGTATACAATAAAGTATTGAGATAAACTTTTGTTATTGACCAAATACTTATTTTCCACCATAATTTGCAATTAAATTCATAAAAAATCCTGCAATGTGATTTTCTGGATTTCTTTTCTCATTTTGTCTGTCATAGTTGAAGTGTGCATATAATGAAAATTACAAGCCTCTCTCATCTTTTTCAGTGGGAGAACTTGCACAATTGGTCGCTGACTAAATACTTTTTTGCTTCACTGTATATCACCTATACAGTGGGGAGATCAAGTATTTGATGCACTGCTGATTTTGCAGGTTTTCCTACTTACAAAGCATCTAGAGGTCTGTCGTTTTTATCATAGGTACACTTCAACTGTGAGAGACGGAATCTAAAACAAAAATCCAGAAAATCACATTGTATGATTTTTAAGTAATTAATTTGAATTTTATTGCATGGCATAAGTATTTGATCACCTACCAACCAGTAAGAATTCTGGCTCTCACAGACCTGTTAGTTTGTCTTTAAGAAGCACTCCTGTTCTCCACTCATTACCTGTATTAACTGCACCTGTTTGAACTCGTTACCTGTAGAAAAGACACCTGTCCACACACTCAATCAAACAGACTCCAACCTCTCCACAATGGATAAATCAGGGATAAAATTGTAGACCTGCACAAGGCTGGGATGGGCTACAGGACAATAGGCAAGCAGCTTGGTGAGAAGGGTTAGGGTTAGTCCTGATGTCCTGTTAGGTGAAATTACAAAAACGCACTTGACAAGGGCCTTGAAAAGAAGACAAGAGCTAGAAAATGTGAACACAAAAGTCCTATTACTTTACTAAAGAAACAATCAGGGGTAAATTGGACAGAGCCTTTGGTGCAAACAAAGAGCCTTTTGAGGCCGAACCGCAGCACCTTTGGTTCTGAGAATTCTGCCTACAAACATTATGTAATAAAAATCTAGTGATGAAGCATTTGCAAATATGTTATGATGTTACACTGTATTTTGGCACACAGCTGTGGATGAAACAATGATCTAAAGTAGAGTTGCGGAAGCAGGAGCTGAAAGACCCTCAGAATATACAGAAATACAATCCTAGACTAACTTTGAAAACAAAAGGCCTAAAAAACTACAGGTAATAATGCCAAGGTTTAATTTTATGGCAAGAATATTGTGAATTTACTTGAAAATGGCAAGTTGGCCATGTTTCCAAATTGCATTGTGGCTCAACGAGAACTCAAATGTTGTCTAAAGGGAAGATAGGTAGAAGGTACTTACACAACAAGGCTACGTGTGTGGTGGGCCTGATGATAGCTTTGCTCCCGTATGTCACTGGACTTCTATTCATCTCTTTCCATTCATCAGTTCATCAGTTTATATCATTAAGATGTCTCTTATTACACTGTGATGTATGTATCTGAGTGCCAATCACTTCCTCATATAAATCCCTTTATCCCTTACTACCTGAAAAAATAATGAGAACAACCTAATTTCCACTTGGCTGCAATATGTTATGGCCTCCCAAATATCTTAACTATGTTGGGCAACAGTGTATTACATGTTTCTTGGGATAGAATGCTTTAGGCACACACTTGTGGTTTACACATAACCTCTATTCAATTGCTTCATCATTGAGCAAGTCAGTTCCTCTGGAACTATTTCTTCTTTGGCCTTGGATATTGGTTGTATTCAACAGCAGAAGCAGCTCAATTTTGATCCAATTTTGACCAATCCACTAAGATCCAAATGTTTTCCAAATCGCTAGGGTAGCATATCTTCTTGGTAAAATCAAGGGTCATATATGGTATATATTTTTAGACCTGGATGAATGTGCCTTGATTTAACAGCCATTATACCTGGTTGTTATAACCATTATACAAAATGTACTATTACAATCAAACAACATATTTGGGGTTCTTCATTAATGCCAGTTGGTAATGATGGATTCTTCCTGACTATATGGTCACATGGAAAAATGTGTTTAGAGTTGTCTAGATACAGGGAGTGGGATAATTGTGTACCGTTATCTAGATACAGGGAGTGGGATAATTGTGTACCGTTATCTAGATATAGGGGGTGGGATAATTGTGTACCGTTATCTAGATATAGGGAGTGGGATAATTGTGTACCGTTATCTAGATATAGGGAGTGGGATAATTGTGTACCGTTATCTAGATATAGGGAGTGGGATAATTGTGTACCGTTATCTAGATATAGGGGGTGGGATAATTGTGAACCGTTATCTAGATATAGGGGGTGGGATAATTGTGTACCGTTATCTAGATATAGGGGGTGGGATAATTGTGTACCGTTATCTAGATATAGGGGGTGGGATAATTGTGTACCGTTATCTAGATATAGGGGGTGGGTTAACTTATCCACTGGCTCAAATTATTCACTCTTCCCTGCGCTTGATCACAAATGAATGATTCGCCTTTGTGACCGGTAGATGACTAAGAGTAGGACAGATACAGGGTATAACGAGTCAATACAGACATGGTGAGCGGAGTATGCGCGTTGTCGACAATTCCATTGGTCCTTTAACTAAATCTCCACCCACCTGGCCCTCGTGCAATCGTGGTTTTGCTCTTTAAAGGTACATCGCTGTTGTACGAGGTCCTTGCGGATCGATATAGATGTATTAAAGGCCGGCGTCATAGGCGTTAACAAGAATTTCCAGACCATGGCACATAGCTTCACTCAAGAATATTTACAGATTCCTTCCGTAACCAGAGCGTACACTACAGCTTGCGTTTTGACAACAGCTGCGGTGGTAAGCGACTGACGACAACAGGCTATCTAGCAGCATGCTTACCGTCAACAACGCAGAACAAATCGTGTATGATTCGGTTAACTGTCTACCAAGTTATTATAAAAACGAATCAAACTGATAATTCATTTTCGATATACGTTTTTGAACGGTTTATATAAGTAGTATAACGACTGACTGACATTTCTATGATGATTTCAAACGTTGCATGTTTCTTTTTCTTGGGAGCAACTGGAGGTCATCACCCCATTTCAGCTTTATTTCAACCCAGACCTGATCGTTAGAAGATACCAGGTAAAAGAAAACCTCTGACAAATATAATGTATTACATCATACATCTCACTTGGATTTTCCTACTTTTGATTTGCAGATATGGCGTCTAATTACCAACTTCCTCTATTTTGGCTCACTGGGCTTCAGTTTTTTGTTTAATATCATCTTCCTGTATCTTTTTCAGAACATTGCCATTTTTGTATCTATATTTTTTACAGAAAAGCTAAGGTACAAGGCTCTCTTACAGGTGAGCCCTGAACTACAACAATAAAAACACATTAAACATTTTAATAAAACAGAGAAACTATAACATTTGACAAATTCAAGAACAATAGTCTATAACCAGTCTATTCTAAAAATAAATGTATAGATGTGTGGTCCACTGATAACACTCCTGGCTCCAAATGCACATGCAGCTCCCCATCGGAGGCCAGGGCTCATATCTTTTCACCTGTTCCCTCAAAATACAGTCTAATCTTACAAATTAATTTGTAATCTTCCTCGGCCCCTTCCCCTCGCTCCTATACCCAGGGCAGCCCTAGGCATAAGCAACATAAGCAGCCACTTAGGGGCTCCATCCTCCATGGGCCCCAGATTTCCCAGAGCCCTGGGCCACTAAGGGAGAGGGGGCCCCCAAATCGCATTTTGCTTAGGGCCCCCAAAGGGAAGGGGCCGGCACTGCCTATACCGTGGACATGCATGTAAGTATATTTTACTTAACCTTAATTCTGCTGACACAAAGTGCATTTTCTCGTTATCGTGCTTCCTATCCTTGACAAAATGAACAGATATCGGTATTGCCGAATGCTTGAGGAAGGGTCCTTCAGAGGACGCACTGCAGATTTCGTATTTATGTTCCTGTTTGGTGGTGTCCTTATGACTGTATCCTTTACATTGGAACTGACATTATAGTTTCTGGTATTGCAGAAACTGCATCCAACAGTTATTTTGAGTCAAAGCTTCATTCCTGAAGAATGTTATAAATGAATTACAGTAGTCTCCTGTTTTGTCTCTTCTGCTGTATTGCAGTTGTATGAGTAACATTAAGCTGTTATTGAGTCAGAGAGCATTACATTTCATGGTTTGCCATAAGTGTTCAGCAAGCCAAAATGACATGTCCATACATATGGTTAATCTTGATTTTGCGTTTGAAGTTGTACTACATTTTTTTTTATTATGTCTTTAACTAAGACCTCAACAGTTGTTTGGCCTCTTTGCAAACCTGTTCTTCCTGGGCCAGGCTTTCACCATCATGCTGGTGTACGTGTGGAGTAGGAGGAATCCCTACATACGCATGAACTTCTTCGGCCTTCTGAACTTCCAGGCACCATTTCTGCCCTGGGTGCTCATGGGATTCTCATTGTTGCTCGGCAATTCCATTGTTGTTGACCTTCTAGGTACAGTACATTACCTTTCTCAAATTAGGCTGCCCTTGACATGGTTGTTGACCTTCTAGGTACAGTACATTACCTTTCTCAAATTAGGCTGCCCTTGACATGGTTGAGATGAAATGTTTTTAAATGATGAAAAGTTGGACATATCAGAACTGGCCAGCCTGTTCAGTCGGTCCCTGGGTTTTCCCTACTGGGCGGGTTGGCTGCATGATGTCTTGTATGTACAGAAAATCACATCAACAGTGTCCAGTCCAATCATCGTCCATACAGCAGAACATTATAATCATTGTCCATACAGCAGAACATACAAATCATTTTCTGTCTACTAGAACATTGCTTGTCAGTTCCTTAATGTTTAACATTTAAGCCAAGCACATTGCTGTTGCCATTGACTGTAAATGTTACTTTCATTTGCTCCTCTCCATCAGGGATTGGAGTAGGACACATCTACTACTTTCTTGAGGACGTGTTTCCAAACCAGCTTGGAGGCAGGAAGCTGCTGACAACACCAGAACTGCTGTGAGTATTCAGGAAAACGCATGTTTCATTTTGGCTCTGGCTTTTGCCAGACGTTACACAAATGTCAGCTTCGGCACACTGGTTTGTTGTTTCTGCAGTCGAACCATGTTTGACACCCCAGAGGAAGACCCTGGTTACTCCCCTCTCACTGAGGAGCCAGCTGGAGAGTTCTGGCAGGACCGTGATGTGGACGGAGGGGAGCCCAATGACCAGGGTCAGTAGAATGGGGAGCGTCTCACCTAAAGAGACACCCGCAGCCAGATGAAGAAACCAGGTGCCGTTCAGCTGCAGATGAAAGTGTACACCTCAGAGGGCTGTAAATGTCGAAAGCAAGAACATCTCAATCTTTACAATCCAGTGTGTCCACTGGGAGCCACCGTAGTGCTTTGCCTTTATCTTGCAGACATCACGATCAGGGCCTGTAACTAGAAATGTGTAGTGCAATCAGAGGCCGATGAGCAACCTGTTCGCTACCACATGCGTCTCTAGCTGTTATACTAATGACACATGCGATTGAAACCACAAACGGGTGCTAACTACATTCTTGTTGCATCTTTGTGGCCCTTCCTTGCCGTTGGGGTCAACACATGGCCCTGTGGTGCTACTCGACTCACACAAATCTGCCGACTATCTGAAATCCTTTACCCAGGAAACCTGCACTGTCTGCACTTTGACTATTGCCTTTGTGGGTGAAGCACTTGTGCCAGAAAGAGCATAGTGCATCACCAACAACGATGTTGTGCTGGGTGTTGTACGCATGAACAGAGCATGCCAAGCCCAGAAACTGTATAATGTACCAAACAACCATCTGTACAACCAAAATGAGTTTGCTAGCTTTTCATCTGATTGTATAGTCACACTGATTTAATTAAATTCGAAGACATGACACTTAAAACATTTTACATAACGATAAGGCAATGAAGATCATTTCACTTTTATTTTTGTAAGAATTATTAAAATGTACAAAAAGACAAATACAACATAACAATATTTTCTGGGTTTACTGTGGTTTTTTCCCTCTCCCCTTTGGTTATGAGCAAAGGGGTCAGCACACAGGGAAGATGAGGGAACACTTCATTTTCATACTGTTAGAGCTTTGCTCAAATGAACACGTTGTGGGGAGGATGGGTGTCAGACCGTAGGGCAGAGGTGTTTGGTGAAGATCTGCTCTGGTAAAGTTGCTCAAGGAATGTCTGTGTTAATGCTGTTTACTTGGCAAGTCCCAACAGTCCAGTACTTCCTGGCCTCCTGTCTGTCCTGACCAAACGTTACCTACCATGCTGGTGCTGTGTTTGCCAGTCGTCTCATGCGCCTGCAACGCAAATGTACGCAGACAACCGATATCAATGACTAACACTGTCAAGAAACTACTGAGTGAGAGAGCGGTTGAGTGAATATGGTGGGTGACATTGCTCATTGTAAGGACGTTAGACCAGCACCACCCACCGCGTGTTTCGATCCTGGTCCCTTATCTTCTTCTCCATCTCTGCGTCTGTGAGTGTCTCAAGCAGAGGGCACCATTGGTCAGCTTCACCCGTGTTCCGGATGGCTATCTCAACTGTGGGAAGGGGGTTCTCACTGCAGATCGACAAAGGAACGTAACCAAAAACATGACCAACCAAAAACCATTAAATAATGTTTCTCTAAGGGATACTTTTGTATTGGAGACCAACAAAGGCAGAGGTCATTGATTCTGACTGGGTCATTTCTTTTACCAAATTCCTAACCTATTTCACAATCATGCTTTACAGAATCCAGATGTCTAACATTTTACCCAAATACCAAGTGTTTTAGAGAAAGATCAGTGCTCTATTACTGGGGCAGCAGAGTATTTGCTATGCGTCTGTTGGAGTGGGTCCACGCATCCTTCTATAACTATTAAACAGGAGGACCACGACAAGTGATGTTCCAGGGACGTCCTAACATTGTTTTTGCGTGTACACCTTACCTGAAAGCGTATGTCCTCTGATGCCAACTAAGTTGTCCTCGGATGCTATAGGCGATGGTGGTGACAAACTCTCCCCCTAGGCCAAGCTCTGAACACAGTTTCAGGGCAAACTTCTCTGGAGAGTTTTCCCTCTCGGACATATCCCACTCAAACTGGTCCACCAGTGAGATGTTCCCGACGTGGATGTTTAACTTGTGGTAAAGATAAGAAACATGTTTTAAGGGTCCACTGTGGTTTTTAGACAAATGTGCGTTACAGAACTTTCTCTTTGTAAAGAGAAAAAGGGGTTGTACATTAGCGACATGCACTATAGACATCAGATTCTACAGTTTGAGGAACCAGGAAATGGAGCTACTCCTATAAATGAAGCCTATAGTTATCAGACACACGTCATTGTTGCACATTCAGTTAACATTGGCAATCTAACAGTGTTGGTTGTACCTTTACGATGACCCTCTGGTCAGTCTGTTCATCCAGGATGCCGTCTGTGGGATACGACTCCATCTGCTGGCGGATGGCCGAGGCGATTGCTGGGACGAAGGCCAGAGGGTTCAGGTCCAAGTCGTCACACAGGATCTCTGCAAACATCTCAGGAGTCATGAGCTTCTCTGAGGAACAACAGCATGTATGGCATGAGGATGTGGACTAGGACTGAGAAGGAAAGGTGGTTGGACAGAAAACAAAAATGTTGTCACATTGATATTGTTTGTTCTGGGAAACTACAGAACAGACGCCACGTTTACATGGCAAGAGCAACAATGCAATCATACCGTTCATATTCCAGGTGAAAGCATCTCTGAGCTTCTGCCCCTCTATCTCCATGTCCAGTCGGATCGGAACCAGAACCTCAGACTGGGTGGCGTTCTCGTGGATCACAGCAGGATCATGATCATCGAAGCTGCATAGAAGAGGGAAAACGCAAGACCTCACATACCGTTTTGTTTACATTCTGTTTGACTAGGATGCTTCATTAGAGGGATCCGTTTTACCCGTAATTTAGGTTTCATTAGGCTCACCAGAGAGGGAAGGTCCTCTTCTTGTCACGGCCTAAGCGGGTGCGGTTAATAGTGGTGGAGCAGGGCACAGCATCTAGATGATGAGAACTGTTTGGTAATGTGGGGACCCACTGACTATTCCTTTTACCTTTCTGCTCCCTGTGTGCAAGGCCAGATACAGTGAAACAGAAATAAATGACACAAAGACGATACAAAGACCACCATGGACAAGACAAAACAATATGTGGAACATGCAAAGTGATGTCACTACCTGAGGTAGGCTGGAGGCTCTGTGCTGATAGAGATAGCTTTGTACTTCTCATCGTTTCCTTCAAAAATTTCCTCTACTTCCGATGCTTTCAGAAGAGTCACACTGGTTGCTAAGGTTGTGTAACCATGATCTGACAGAAGTGAAGAAAAGGTTTAGCAAGGCACCACATCACAATAGTTGGACTCAAGTACTGGTTTTATTATAAGCTACTTTTCGCTATTTTTACTAACCATGTGATGATTCCACTATTTTCTTCCGCTCCTCCACTGACGCCAATTTCCTCCATAAAGAGGGGTATCTCTTATACAAGGAACCTCTGAACATTCGCAAGTAATTTCCAACCTAAAAGTATAAACAGAAAAAAATGAGAACCTATGCACGCAGTTAGTTTAGTTTAGATTAGTCGATTACTGTAACCACGCCAGAATTGGCCGCTACCGGTACAACTGTTACAGCCTTATAGTAGTAAGCAAACCCAGCCAAGATTTATAGATTAGTAAGCAGTAAGATAACCTTCTGTTGGATTACGATTGCTGGCTAAATTGAGAGTAAATTACTAATTTCAACATAAAATATGACTACCAGTGAAAACACTAACCTCTGATCCAATCATATAATAATCCCCATCTTCTTCAAGCTGAAATTTGACAGGTTTTTGTCCAAACGTTTTACTAAGCGCCATATTGGAATTTTAGAAACGTAGTAACACAGATCAGCCCAGATAACGCGCATGCGCAATGTGCAAAATCTTCATCTACCCTGCAAAATCAGAATTTGAGTCGCCTTTGTAAGAGCGTGTACAAATACTGTGGTGCTGAATTGGTAAACGAAGTTTGTTGACAGATTACGGAGTGATTACCTATGTATATAAACAAATATTGATCAAAATCATAGCGCAATTAGATAGTGAGCAGTAGTATATTTATGTACAGTTGATGTACACATTTACATTATCAGTACAACGTGAATGCAGAAAAATAAAGTGCCAATGCAGTGTATTGCATATATTCGTTATTTCAGTTAAGTGGTTGCTTGATGTGGTTTGTCATGTTCCCAACGGGCCAGATTGCAGGTAGGTAAGGCTGACAGCACACAAATGGAACTGTATTATCTTTGAAATTCAATGTATGACAGCTTCAAATTAATCACCTGCCAAGTGAGGAGCCATCTTCTAGTTCTCACCTCATTAACTTACACCCAAATAGCACATTTCAATAAGAATTTACATTTGTAAATGTATGTTTATTTATATTTACACATGGGTAGCTTATATATATATATATATTCATCTATAATTACATAAGAGGCACACCATTTCTATATACAAATCAATAAATAATGCCAGGTCAACAGAAATACAAAGAAGATTCCATACGACACCTCAATATTTTTTGTTCTTAAATAATTTTCTATGGAAAAACCTAAGAAACAACAGATTGCAAATGGATACAATGGTGTTAAAGGTTAAAGGTTACAGCTATGTGGTAATGGCAACACACTGCACATTTCCTTTACAGAGGAGGACCAGTCAATGCAGGTGAAACAAAGCAAGCTCCAGTAAATCAGAAATTAGTCAAGCGGTTGTAAACACTGACAGTTATGTAAAGCCTAAATGTACACTCATTATCCCCCCAAAGACTCTAAAAACAATGGTTATTTGATCCAGATGCTCCATAGTAAACCAGTCGTTACCACAGTGCTGACTAGGCTCCAACAGTGGCTGCAGTTTTGAGTGTGCAGTTGTAGTGTTCCGAACACAACACTGGAATGTGCGTCTGCACAAGAAGCAATAGTAAATGACAAACATTGTCTTTTGAGAGAAACAGAACCCCCATCAGACCAATCGCTTTGGCACACACAGAGGTAAACCAGTTGTCATCTTTTCATAGCTACTACACTATCCTCTATGTGTTCACAGTATCCACCACAGAATTGCGCCTTATCAGAGAGACAGGCGATGACCCAATCACAGCGGGATGAGCAATCATCATGCTATGTAAGTCCATAAACAGCCTCTTCGCTCCTTCCAGGTCATGGAAACAAGTTATCTGGATAGTTGACATCGAGGGAGGGGGTTCCACTACATTCATTTCCCCAATGGTCCCAACATGGCTGGTAACTAAAGGGATAAAGTGCCATTAAACATGGTAAGGACGGAAGTTTAGCACTTGGCAAAAGAGGAAAATGTTACTTGTTCAAATGTCTTTTCCATGCCATAAAACACTACTGGCATGCTTGTGAGAATGTCATTGTTAGTGTCTTTACTCCCAAGAAGTGTGTTTGGGGCTGTGAAATGTCAAAGACTGTTACCTCCTCTTGCATGCGTGGGACAGGCAATGGCAGAAATGAGTCATCAGGCAGTCAGAGATTATACACAGTACCTCAAATACCCATTGTTGGTACAGGAATGTAAACCATTGTTTCCCCTACAGAATGCATGGACAGGATGTAGAAGGCCATTATACTGGGATACACTTTACAGTCATGGTAGAGTCTCAAAGTCCTGCCTGTCCTAACCCACAGCTTTCTTGTAGTAGAGGTTTATATTTGACCTATAAAAAGTACATTTAGCAGCAGCATAGCAAAGTAAAAACAACACAGAAAAGGCCAAACTGTAATGCTAACACTCTCAAGCATAAAGGTCCATTGCAAACTAATGCTAATAGCTTATTGGCATTTTTCCCTACCCCAATCCTCGATAATATTTAACATTTTGTTTTCTTGAGCATTTTCAGCACTTGAATGTAAAATATGTTTTGCTACTTATGTCAGAAACGAGTGAATTTTATGTTTTACGAAACATTATCAACTGAATCATTTCTAACCAATCAGAGATTTAAAGCCAGTTAAGCATTTTCTAAATTTACCCTAACTCATGGTCCAACTCTTAGCTTTCTGAAACCAGTCAGACAGAATTGACAAAGTTTCCATGACCAATCAGATGAATCAGTGGTTTTCACAACCAGGATCTCTGGGAGTTGCTCATATCTAAATTCCTTGCTGGAAGAAGGAACATCCACAGCTGTGGTACACCAATCATCTGGAGCAAGGAGTTCCGTTATCCAGGCAAACAGAACCCCACTGCAACATATTTTCTCCTTGTAGTGGTGTTAAGTCAATAAAACACCTGCATCTCTGGGCTGCTCTTAATAGTGTACAAACCTCACACCTGGTTGTCACTGAAATGGGAAAAGACATTTACCTACATTCAATATGGCGGCGTCGGCAGTCAAACCCCCGACCGCCTGTTTGGGCACATTAGGCTTCAAGAGACTAAACTGACCAATCAGTGGCCTAAATCAGACCAACCCTTCCTGTGTACTCTACATACAATTACCATCAAACCTCTAACCACCCCACAGTCAGAGTGAACAATGTGGCAATATGCACATTATACACTATAATATTCCATGTGTAAACGCCGCTGATACAATAAACTCAGGCACACCGGGTCAGGAACAGCACATAGATAAGCTCCCCTTCATCAAGGCCTGAGCCACGTAGACATCAGTCTCTCCAGGCTTATCTGGACACACAGCTGCATTGGTACAGTTAAGCACATCTCCTGTTTACTGCCTGCTTTTGATGCATGCAGACATGATGAGTTCTTGTTTTCCACTGGACTTTGTCCTTATTGTAGTTCTGAAATCCTTTAGCTGGGGTGAGTTTAAAGGCCTTAGTCCAGCAGACTGTTGACAGGGATCTGTGGCTCTCGTCCTCAAAAGATGCCTTTAGCAATTTTCAGGCCCTTCTGCTTCATTCGTGGCAGCGTGGAGCTGGCTACACTCTTGGCCCGGCCTGTTTTGGAAAAGCCACGTTTCTTCAGCACAAAGTCATAGTTTGCGGTAGAGTTCATGGCATAGAAAACGTTGGCGTTGTCTGGAATCCGCAGCTCTATGTGGTGAGAGGAGAGGAATAATTTTTTTGTAAAAACATTCATGGTATTTCATTTAAGTAATTAAAAAATTAGGACACAAAAAGATTTAGATATAGAAGTTATAATTTATATACCATCAATGATTTTCCTTTTAATAATTCACTTGATTGCAAGGGTGAAAAGCACATCTTTACATGTTTCTGGGATAATGATAATTTCACTACCTTTATCCTCAGATATTTTCTGCAACAACTCGTAGTCCCCAGACTGTTCCTGCTCCAAGTTGTGTTTCATCACGGCCTTCCTGATGACTGCTGGAGTCTTGTCCTGACTAGTGACCTGCACAAAAACAATAATAAAACATGTTTTGATATTAGAAACCGATTTGCCTGCCCATTGCCAACAAATGACAAATGACAAGCACAAAGAATACGTCTCTCTGTTTCTAAGAAGCATTGTCTTCCTTCGTCCTACCAGGATGCTCTTGTACATGTTGCCATTGTCCACGTCTAAGCTGACTCTGATGATGCAGCAGTCGTCCACCTGCTGGTTGTAGAGAGGAAGAGAGAGGTTGGAGTAGCAGGACACAGCGGAGACAGAACGCTTGTGGGAGCGGGAGGCTCCTTGGAGGGCAGTAGAGGAAGACACAGAGGAGGACGAGGCACTGCTGGAGCCCGAACCAGAACCCATCCCTGAGGTGTCAAGAGACGACAAGGAGGTGGATTCCCAAAACTAGAGGGAGACAGAAATAGAAAGAGATTGATTACAAACATTTGAACTATACAGAACACTCTTTAGTTTCTGCAATAAACAAAAATGAAGGAAACAACAGTGTGAGTTATAAGTACAATTGACAATGTTCATAGTGATCTCCTGCAGCACTACTGTAAGAATCACAGTGATCTCCAGCAGCACTACTGTAAAAATCACAGTGATCTCCTGCAGCACTACTGTAAGAATCACAGTGATCTCCTGCAGCACTACTGTAAAAATCACAGTGATCTCCTGCAGCACTACTGTAAAAATCACAGTGATCTCCTGCAGCACTACTGTAAGAATCACAGTGATCTCCTGCAGCACTACTGTAAGAATCATAGTGATCTCCTGCAGCACTACTGTAAAAATCACAGTGATCTCCTGCCGCATTACTGTAAGAATCACAGTGATCTCCTGCAGCACTACTGTAAAAATCACAGTGATCTCCTGCAGCACTACTGTAAGAATCATTGTGATCTCCTGCAGCACTACTGTAAAAATCACAGTGATCTCCTGCAGCATTACTGTAAGAATCACAGTGATCTCCTCCAGCACTACTGTAAGAATCACAGTGATCTCCTAAATCATTAGTGTAAGAACCACGGTGATCTCCTGCAGCACTACTGTAAGAATCATAGTGATCTCCTGCAGCACTACTGTAAAAATCACAGTGATCTCCTGCCGCATTACTGTAAGAATCACAGTGATCTCCTGCAGCACTACTGTAAAAATCACAGTGATCTCCTGCAGCACTACTGTAAGAATCACAGTGATCTCCTGCAGCACTACTGTAAGAATCATAGTGATCTCCTGCAGCACTACTGTAAAAATCACAGTGATCTCCTGCAGCATTACTGTAAGAATCACAGTGATCTCCTCCAGCACTACTGTAAGAATCACAGTGATCTCCTAAATCATTAGTGTAAGAACCACAGTGATCTCCTGCAGCAATACTGTAAGAATCACAGTGATCTCCTGCAGCACTACTGTAAAAATCACAGTGATCTCCTACATCATTAGTGTAAGAATCACAGTGATCTTAAGGAACTGGTTGAGGCCCAGTTGTGAGAGATGAGGTTAGAACGAAATAGAAAATGTGATAAGAAATATAAGCGTGGTAAATGGAAGTACCGTGGAACTGGAATCAGAAGTCTGGCTCTCTTTCCCCAAAGCAGAGATGGAATGTTTTACTAAAGATGTAGAAGTCTATTGAGGGAATCACAGTAAGCCAATGTCAGACAGGTAAAGTAGGAACACAGGACTGAATCAGTTCACATAGCCTTTATCACTAGTGGCCCACAGAAGACCCGTTCAAAACCATCTACTGAGGTGATGTGGCACTTCTACCATCTCAGGTAGAGCTACAGTATAACAAGATGGATGTGTGTGGCATGACCACACATCTGGTGGTGGTGCTCTTCACATGACACTGGCCCCTCCTCCACCTCACCTTCCTCTCGTGGGTGTCCAGCGAGTCAGAAAGGAAGCTGGCGTTGACGTCCTCAAGGTCAGAGCCACTGGAGCCGCCAGAAGTGACACTGAGGGCATCTCCACTGTCCCCTGCCTGGCAAGGTCTGGACTGGTCAAAGGACTTGGGGTGTGCTACACTGCTGCAGCCAGCCTCAGTTAACTGGCGACTGGAGATGATGGAAAACACATGGACGCGTGTGATAATGTGTTCAGGAAACACACATGGGACGCTAGTTTACCACCACGATACACCAAGGACGCGTGTGATAATGTGTTCAGGAAACTCACATGGGACGCTAGTTTACCACCACGATACACCAAGAACGAGTGTGAAACATGGATACATGCGATGGATACATACTCGCTCCAGCGCTTCATGATTCCCCCGTTCTTCTTCGCTCTGAGAGTGTTGCTGGCTGACTCCGACAGCTGTTCCATCTCACAGGACAAAGCGTAGCTGAGGGCAAAAGACATGTAAATAACAACACCGAACGCCAGTCAACATTTCATTCAGGCGTCATCAAACTCCACAGGCCTCCGCTCACCTCTCGGCCTCACTTAGTCTCTCCACTCCTGAGAACCACTCCCTGAAGAGGCTGTCCTGGGTGAAGCTGTAGTTATTAGAGGCCAGCTGCAGCAGCTTAATCTGAGCTATCACCTCAAACTCCTGCAGAGAGTTAGGGAAGGGAGCGATTGGGGTGGTGAGCCAATCACATTTGTCTGTAGGTTTCTTAGAGGCGCATATTCACTAAATGTACCTTTCGTCTCTTTTCAAAGTTGATAAGTCCACTCTGGAATGGAGAACAAAGAACAAATAAATGTTTGGGCACATTTTACAGAGAAACTTTAGGACAGCAACGTAAATTTGTTAATCTAAGTTTATGCCTCTTAATCTAAATTAGTATCAGTTGGAACATGTTTTCCTTTCACTGTTCATTGTTTCAGACAGAAGAGGACATGGGATCGAGAGACAGATAGACTTTTACTTCAGTGTAGTCTTTCATAGCCGTGTCCATCATGACCAGGTCTGTGAGGAAGGTGCCCAGGTAAGGAATGGTCCCTTGCATCACTCCCTGTGACAGAAAGAGATGAGAGAATGACAACACTCATTCCACCACTAGATGGTGCTATGGACACAATAATTGCTATAGAGAATAGCTGACACAAAGTAGTTGAATGTTCGAGATTCATGTGAAATTAGAACACATAAAAAAAACATTTAGACTCACTAAGTCTCTCTGCTGTTGGTGTCTCCTCTGGGCTCGTTTAGGATTGATCTCCAGTGTGGCAAATTTAGACGTGCCCTCCTGGAAAGAGAAAATAAATAATAATTCTAAGTGAAAAAAAGTATATTTAAAACCCAGCTGTTTCCTGTATGCCACTGTCCTGTGAAACGTACGATCCTACATTGGCCTGCTGGCTCAGATAGATAGAGCAGTAGAGGTGGAAGTGGTGGTGGAGAGCAGGGCTGCACCTTGGCAAAGCCCTACAGGATCATGCATCACCAGGGCGGGGCTCTAATCTGTATCTGACAGCTGCCTATGACATCAGTAGGGATTCCCTCTGACCAAGTACTGCTTTCCTCCCTCAGGCTACAGCCAAGAGTTGTGTCTAAGTATGTCAGCAAGAACCCCAGGCTTTGATGTCACGGCCAATTCATATTCGTCATGATAGTCTAGCAATGCGATGAGCCACTCCTGTTAGAAAAGCTCTATGCTTTAAATTGCTTTGTATGACTGAGGTTTTATCATTATAATAATATGTTACCAGTAATAGAGCAATCATTTCTTTGTGCAGAGATGTATTCAGGAAAACTGACAATCCAATCCACTGAATCCAATTTCACTGAACATGCTGCCAACTAATTCTCTGTTTTTTATAAAGGAAAATTGTGTCTGCCTGTTATCCTGGTATAGGCACTGAGCCTTGTTTTGAGTGTAAAATATTCATGGCTTCTGTCATGGCATACATCGCTAGCATACATTGCTGTCATGGCATACATCGCTAGCATACATCGCTGTCATGGCATACATCGCTCTTCTTCAAGCACGAGGTAACACATGTCAATTCCTCTCAAAACACTTGGTGGTGGAAGCCCTGCCCTAATTGCCCCCAGGGTGGTCAGTGTGGTAGCCCTGCACTAATTGCCCCCAGGGTGGTCAGTGTGGTAGCCCTGCACTAATTGCCCCCAGGGTGATCAGTGTGGTAGCCCTGCACTAATTGCCCCCAGGGTG
>JACXGK010004815.1:0-36064 GCA_016801125.1 Novumbra hubbsi
AATAACAAATATGAAAGTACAAAGGCTAACATACAATTTACTAAAGGTACGAACATTAATACATTTTTCTTCAACTTACTTGCTTGTACAACAAGTTGGGTTCCTACTCCAAATATTATCTTAACTCCAGCATTCACACAGACAATGGCCTCATTACAAATATTACATCTGGTAACCTGACTTAACATTTCATCATTAGGATATAAATACCTGTTTTGTTAAGGTAATACAATCCTGGCTACACTAGATTATTATCTTATAATAAGAAGCAATCATAAGGTGTGTTGTCAGTAATACAAAAAAGGTTTTTAAATATACTCACTTGCTTCAATTATCACTTTAGTTCCTGCTCCAAATATGACTTTCTGGTTGTTAGTATTCACACATTGTATTAGTACTCTACAATAACCTATTCTGCAAGACCACAAGCTACTCCATTTTATTACTGAGTTGTAAATGTATCTTCAGAGTTTTTTTTATAATGACTTGTTACTAATAAATGTTTGTAAATGCAGACACTATACATTTGGACATTTATAAAAATGTACCTGATAACCATGTGCTTTCTTTTGTATTTTCTATTAGAAAATGATTGTGTAATTTAAGTGTTTAAGATTTCTTAATGCATCATTCATTGTAGAACTATGCAAAACAAGGAGTTATGTGTGGTTGGTTTTCATCCTGTAATCCCTCTGCAAAGCAAGGAATTAAGTATTGATTGTTTTTACTGTAATCCTTCTGCCAAGTATATGACAAGTTGGTGTATTATCTAATACAAACTTAATGTATTACCAAGGTAATGGAGAGATCAATAATGTTTGATCCAATTATTTTAATATTGGGATGATATAGATTATTTGTTAACCTTTTTCAACTATTAACACTGTTAACTTTAAAATCCATAGAAAGTATTATATTATTGTTGTAATTGTAAATACTGTAGTTTTATCATTTGAAGTTTTAATCAATATTTGATCAATATTTGTACATTTAACAGTGCAAAAATCTTTTAAGAATAACAAATGTTAAAGTAAAACATTATTACAATTTTCTTCAACTTACTTGCTTGTACAACAAGTTGGGTTCCAACTCCAAATATTATCTTAAATCCAGTATTCACACAGACAATGGCCTCATTACAAATACCTCATTTGGCAATCTGACTGAACATTTCATCTTAAAAATGTCAATACCAGTTTTGTTAAGGTAATGCAGTCCTGGCTACACTTATGTGTGTTGCCACTGTAATATAAACATTACTTGAAAAAGACTCACTTGCTTTGATAATCAATTTAGTACCTGCTCCAAATATGACTTTCTGGTTGTAAGTATTCACACGTTGTATTAGCACTTTACAATAACCTATTACTGTGTAGTAAATGTATCTTCAAGGTTTATGAATTGTTGCTAAATTGATGCTAAAAACAAAATTGGTAAATGCAGACGTACATTTGGACATTGGTTAAAATTTACCTAAGAACTATTTGCTTTCTTTTGTAATTTTTATTAGAAACATTTTATGTAAATATTTCATGTACTTAGTATGATTCCGTAATGCATCATTGACTGTAGAACTATGCAAGTGATAATTATTTTTACTGTAATCCTTCTGCAAAAGCAAGGAATTAAGCGTTTATAGTTTTTACTTAAATCATTCTGCCAAGTATGTCACAAGTTAGTGTATTATCTTATTTAAACTAAATGTATTGCCAAGGTGTTATAATCAGTGATGCTTGGTTAAATCATTTTTATATTGGGATTATTTAGATTTTTTTGGGTGCCTCTACTGTGCTATCATAAACGTGCTATAAAAGTAGTAATCAGAGCTATTTGTTATGATACAATGTATATGTAGTGTTATAATATATATATATATATATATATATATTTAACATGTTAGAAGCACTCACTTGTCTCAATAAACAGTTTAGTTCCACTTCCAAATAGGACTTTTTGGATTCCAGATGAAGTCACACAGTACATCAAGCCTGACCAATAACCCTCTTCCCACATTGAGTAGTCAGTTTAAAATGCAGGGCTTGTAACATACCAAATACTCTGGGATTTGGACTGGCCATTAAAATGTGTTGTCTTTGATTTCCATTAATATAACAAAATGATCAGATTCAACTATTTACTTCTCACAAGAAAACGAAACTTGGTCATGTTAAAATGTTAAATGGAGAATTGAATTTAGCACCTTATTGTACCAACAACATTGTTCCACTATTACAGATTGGCTTCTATGTTTCAATATTCACACAATTTTTAATGTATTTTTTTGGGTTCCATACATCACTTTCTTCTGCATGTCATAGCATTTACTGGGGCAAGTAAGAGTATTATCTAATTTAAACATAATGAATTACACATTAGGCAGAGGCTTGTATTGGAATCTATCTATGTGATTTGGACATTATTGTAAAAACATGATTGTATTTGATTCCTATTTTAATCAACAAATCTAAATACAAATAACTTCTTGGTTCAATTCCATAAATTACCATCATAACAAGTCAGTCGTACAATGCATGGGCCTGAACTAAATCATAACTGTATTAATTGTTGAAATGTAATTGTTAAAAACATATATTTAACAATGAAATGTTAGTGTTACAGTTAATAGATATTGGACCACTCTTCAGTCTCTCTGTACATTTCATATAGAATATTGACTGTCAAAAATTTTTGTATTTATTGATCTTATGATTTATTTATTGAGCATTGATGAGATCAACCTGGGCAATAAAAAACATCTCCACCTGAAATAATTATTTTGTTTCTTACTTGTCTCCACATGTAGTGATATTCCCCTGCTAAAGATGATCTTCCCCGCTCCACCATTCACACACTTAAAACAAGTAGTGCAAAAACTATTACAAAAGACTGGGGGACTAACTACCACTGCAAAAAATTAAAAACAATTATAAATGGTATTATTACTATTTAGACTGCCATGTATCCAGTTTCAGGAAGCGCCATACAAGTAAAAGTTAGTGGACTTAAATAAATGAGAATTTTTTGTGTTGCTTGCAAGGTCATTTTGTCATATCTGGAGAAACATATGTCTCAATTATCTCAAATCAAATTTAAGTCTTTCCAAATAAATTCCACCTGGACTTAATTGGATGAAATAATTAGTTAAAATTGGATCCTGTACATTATTGGTTTTGAACTTATTTAGTTTTTCATTACATTTAACAGATCAAGACCCAATTAAGACAAAAGATATTAGTGACAAAACGATAACTGAAAATGTACTATCATCAATATTATTCTTCAACCTACTTGCTTTTACAATTAGTTGGGTTCCAACTCCAAATATGATCTTATTTCCAACATTCACACAGACCGAGGCTTCATTGCAAATACCTCATCTGGCACGATGACTTAACTTTTATTATAAACAGTTATTTTTAAAACATTTTTGTAACATTAATGCACTTGCTGCCCAATGATAAAATGTTAAAGTGTTGCAGGTTTATTTTATAGTCTTCCCATCCAAAGTAGATTATGTTCCAACCATCAATCACACAATTTGAAAATGTTTGAATGCTTATCAAATTATAAGAAATAAACCTACAAAAGGTTTGCTGCCAAACTTTATTTGAAAAATACTCACTTGCTTCAATTATCACTTTAGTTCCTGCTCCAAATATGACTTTTCTGTTGTTAGCATTCACACATTGTATTAGTACTGAACAATAACCTACTTTGTGAGATCAAAAGCTACTCTAGTATCTAATTGTGCAATGGTTAGTGTATTATCTTATTAAAACTAAATGTATTGCCATGGTGTTATAATCAGTGATCCTTGGTTAAATAATTTTTATATTGGGATTATTTAGATTTGTTTGTCTGCCTCTACTGTGCTATCATAAATGTGCTATAGAAGTAGTAATCAGAGCTATTTGTCATGATACAACGTGTATGTAGTGTTATAATATATATATATATATATTTAACATGTTAGAAGCACTCACTTGTCTCAATAAACAGTTTAGTTCCACTTCCAAATAGGACTTTTTGGATTCCAGATGAAGTCACACAGTACATCAAGCCTGACCAATAACCCTCTTCCCACATTGAGTAGTCAGTTTAAAATGCAGGGCTTGTAACATACCAAATACTCTGGGATTTGGACTGGCCATTAAAATGTGTTGTCTTTGATTTCCATTTTGAATATAACAAAATGATCAGATTCAACTATTTACTTCTCACAAGAAAAAGAAACTTGGTCAGAAATGTTAAATAAAGAATTGAATTTAGCACCTTATTATTGCGCCAACAACATTGTTCCACTATTAAAGATTGGCTTCTATGTTTCATTATTCACACAATTTTAAATGTATTTTCTTTGGGTTCCATACATCACTCTCTTCTGCATATCATAGCATTTACTGGGGCAAGTAAGAGTATTATTTAATTTAAACATAATGAATTACAAATAAGGCGGAGGCTTGTATTGGAATCTATCTATGTGATTTGGACATTATTGTAAAAACATGATTGCATTTGATTCCTTTTTTAATCAACAAATCTAAATACCAATAACTTCTGGTTTCAATTACATAAATTACCATTATAACAAGTCAGTCGCACAATGCATGGGCCTGAACTTAAACATAACTGTCTTAATTGTTGAAATGTAATTGTTGAAAAAACATATATTTAACAATTTCATTGTTAAATTACTAGATATTTAACAATTAAATGTTAGTGTTACAGTTAATAGATATTGGACCACTCTTCAGTCTCTCTGTACAATTGATAAAGAATAGTGACTGTCAAAAAATTGTGTATTTATTGATCTTATGATTTATTTATTGAGCGTTGATGAGATCAACCTGGGCAATAAAAAACATCTCCACATGAAATAATTATTTTGTTTCTTACTTGTCTCCACATGTAGTGATATTCCCCTGCTAAAGATGATTTTTCCTGCTCCACCATTCACACACTTAAAACAAGTAGTGCAAAAACTATTACAAAAGACTGGGGGACTAACTACCACTGCAAAAGATTTAAAAACAATTATAAATGGTATTATTACTATTTAGACTGCCATGTATCCAGTTTCAGGAAGCGCCATACAAGTAAAGTTAATGGACTTAAATAAATGATCAGTTTTTGTGCTGCTTGAAAAGGTCCTTTTGTCATAGCTGGAGAAAAAAATGACTCAATTATCTCAAATCTAATTTAAGTCTTTCCAAATAAATTCCACCTGAGCTTAATTGGATGAAATAATTAGTTAAAACTGGATCCTGTACATTATTGGTTTTGAACTTATTTTGTTTTTCATTACATTCAACAAATCAAGACCCAAATAAGACAAAAAATATTAGTGACAAAATGATAACTGAAAATGTACTATCATCAATATTATTCTTCAACTTACTTGCTTTTACAATTAGTTGGGTTCCAACTCCAAATATGATCTTATTTCCAACATTCACACAGACCGAGGCTTCATTACAAATACCTCACCTGGCACGATGACTTAACATTTATTATAAACAGTTATTTTTAAAACATTTTTGTAACATTAATGCACTTGCTGCCCAATGATAAAATGTTAATGTGTTACAAGTTTATTTTATAGTCTCCCCATCCAAAGTAGATTATGTTCCAATCATCAATCACACAATTTGAAAATGTTTGAATGCTTATCAAATTATAAGAAATAAACCTACAAAAGGTTTGCTGCCAAACTTTATTTGAAAAATACTCACTTGCTTCAATTATCACTTTAGTTCCTGCTCCAAATATGACTTTTCTGTTGTTAGAATTCACACCTTGTATTAGTACTGAACAATAACCTACTTTGTGAGATCAAAAGCTACTCTAGTTTCTAATTGTGCAATGGTTTAAAATGCGTAAATAAAGAGTATATTTTATATGTTTATGGTTACCAAATCTATTATTTATAGTTCGTAAAAAGAAAAAAAAGCCTATTTTATTTTGTTGGATGTTTTTGTCTAAACATTTATTGGAAATGTGAATTGTCTAATGATAATTAAACTTTGATTAAACTTTACATATTGATAGCTTTAAGTCTTATACTGTATCTCTCCAGTTATACTAAACTTCAAGATTCTGACATTCCTGAATGTCTATGAAGAAAATATTTATTATAATCATAGTCACTGTAGGTATGGCTAATCCAAAAAGGACATTGTTGCTATATAGCTTTTAAGGAAATCCAATTAGAATTCCAGTTTTACAAATGGATTCTATTTGGAATACATACTGAAATTCATATGAAATTAAATAATTGTTTTAAACAAAATGCTTTAGAAAAGAGCAAACACATTTTGTGGAATTCTAGGAATTGAGAATTGATTGGATTTAATCGCATACTGTTTCTTCTCTTTTATACTCCATCTCATCTAAACAGATTTGAGTTTCTAAAGTTCTGGAGTGTATATGAAAAAATGGTTAACATCAATCACATTGAAATGATATTCAAAATGTGTTTAGCAAACATGGCTTTCAAAAATTTACATTGTTGGTAACAGTTGTTAAAGGTAGTCTTACTAGATTTTACAAGAAGTTGTATTCCACTTCCAAAGGTCAACTTCCATGTTCCATCATTCACACAGTGAGTATTGCCAGTCAAAAACATTTTCACTTTGTGCTGTTTTGAAGTAGTTTTTTAGGAAATCTTTCTGATGTTTAATTGGATTCTATTTATAATACTTACTGAAATTGATCATTAGTTTTGTGACAAATCCAAATATGAGTTTGTTGGCTCCATAAGTCACACTGTGTTTTAATAGCAATTTCTGGTGCTAGAATAATTTTTACGTTTTTTTTAAATAGCTACAATTTACGGGGGATTGTAGTACAGAATAAATATGGTGTGGTTGAACTGTTTTCTAATTAATATTGAGTCATACAATTTGTTTGTTTACAATTTGTTTTAATCTTGTTATCAGAAGCACTTACGTCAATGAACAATTTAGTTGATCTAAAAAGGACTTTTTGTATTCACTATGATGTCACAAAATGAACTGATTTAGTAATAATTCTAAAATCCAGTGCTTGTAACGGAATCAAAATATTTTAGGCTAGGCTGTTTTGAATTAATATCTTTAAAAAAATAACAAATTTAACAGGTACTTGTATAGGTACATGAGCCAGATTTTGCTCAATGATATTTTGATAACATAGAAATGTGTGAAATGTTTCCTTACTAGAATATATTGACAGTGTTGTCCCACTTCCAAAGATCAGCTTTCGGGTCCCATCATTCACACAGTAACATATGGCATAACATTAAGTGAGACACTTTTTACTGCGTAAGATGTAGGGGCTCTAATCAATTATTTAAATAATGCAGTAATTTACAGTAGTTTATTGTAGTTTTACATATTATATGTCTTATATTTTATAATTTTCAATAACATCAAGCTAGGTAATTGGGTAATCCTTATATGTAAACCAAGATATTGTTAACTGCAAGTCTAACTTGTCTTTACATATAGTAATTTTGCACTGTCAAACAGCTTGTCAGTTCCAACTTTAACACCTAAAAAACAGGCTTAGCAAAAACAATCACAGGTAAACCACTGTTTTATGACAATGTTTTTGTATGAATACAACTATGAAATGAAAAACAGTTGTAGTGATCCAAACTATATTGTTCTCTTTTTGACATAAAAGTTATTGTCAATGCCCAAACATTGACCAAACATTTGTTGATTCCAAAAATACATTTACTGTCAAAGCAAATTATCATTATTAGGAATTGAATTGTCAAGTAATTTTAAGGTGAATTAAGTCTATATGCAAATTACACTAAGCTTTGAAAAGTCAAACTACAGTAATATTTTTTTCTTAGGTGTGATTTTTACAATCAGTTTGTTATTTTCCATTTTGCCAAATTCCTCCAGGTTTTTTATGCAACCCTATTATACATGTCAAAGATCAAGGCCACATCCATTAATTAAATAAATAAATGCCACCTTGGCTTCTTACTTGTTTCTACAAAAAGGAGTGTTCCACTGCCAAAGATGATTTTCCAGCCACCACTATTCACACTCTGAAAACACCCTAAGCAAAAACTATGTAGGTGAACTTTTAAATGTATCTCACCACCAGATACAATTTAATACTTTATTTGTATTTTTTAGGTTTTGCTTTTTAGTTCAGCTGCCCTGCAACCCTGTTCCATTTCCCCAACATTTCATAAATATATAATTCAATGAACTTACTTGAGTAAAATATTTATTTAGTGACTGATCAAGTGATCATTGGTTGGCCACCAGAAGTCTCAAAACTGGAACTAAATTACATTCACCTTTTGTCAAAAACAATACAATCTTCTAATGCAGAGGTCATTATTCTGAAAAAAACAGACTGCAAAAATAACCATAATTTAACCTACTTGAGTGAACCATTACTTGGGTGCCTGTCCCAAAGATGATCTTTCTGGCACCAGAAGTAGTCACACAACACGAACCCACAATACGTAAACTATACAGTAAAAGTACCATGCAGTACACCGTTATGGATCCATAAAATAAATGTTTGATGTATCATCATGTTATTTCCCAGTAAGTACTTCATAGTATTTATATTACAAATAATATGTATTTATTTGTTTGGACTAAATGGATGTCACAAATGAAAATCTTTCAGCATGTTTGGGCTCCTAAGAATAATTTTTGTTATGAAATACTCAATAATTTTAATAATTTTTTTGGTCCTTGTTCCAAATATGAATTTTCTTTCCCACTTGATTGTGTGTTTCACAATGCACTTGCCTTTGTCATTATCTACGAAGGACCTTCACCTACATTTTAACAAGACAAATCTTTGCAACAAAGTTGCAACAATGGATAATTTAAAATAATGTTGTAATTTTGAAATACAGTTGTAAGAAAACTGAAATCATATTTTAAATAAAGACACACATAAACTTTGCTATGGTTTGTTTGAACTAAGACCATCCTCCCATCTAAGTCTAATCTTAATAATTTAACCTATGTAGTTAAATTATGTAGTTATTATGTAGTTATCTTAGCTGATTATTTGAACAAATCAAAAAATTAAAATCACTTACTGGATTCAATTATTAAACGGGTGCCTGTCCCAAAGGTAAGCTTGTAAAACCCTCCAGTATTCACACTGTATGAATTCACATAACCTAAACTGAGCAGGTTCTTGAGTACAAAAAATAGCTAAGTAAATTAATTAATTCAGGACATGAAAGTAAACTACAATTCAATAAAGGGACCTTATACTCCATTACATTCCATTATATTCCATTCACTATTAATTTAGTACATAAATTGACTGAAAATTAAGGGAATTGGTTCCTTCTCAGTAGGTACTTTTTGTACAAAACAAATAACTCTGGTTGTTGAACTAAATGGATATGAAAATAACCCTTGCGTAATTGTTTCAGTTTGTTTGAGACACCAATGAAAAATGATAATGTAATACTTACTGGTTTCAATAATTAATTTGGTCCCTGTTCCAAAAATTACTTTGCTGCTTGACAGAGTCACACCATGAATCTTGCAAAAGCAATATCTATCTATAACAAGAACGATCTTAGTGAGTTGCAATAACAGATTTAAAACCAAATGTGAGTTAATAGTCTGCTTTCTTCTTCCACCAAAGAGACAAATTTAGCAGTTATTGTGGAGATCTAATTCACATTTTTAAGGACTAACTCTATTATCAGACTTAATGCAGATTTACTAAATCAAATTTACCTGAAACCTTGAAAATCTTTGAAAAAACTGGGACATTCAATAGCCATGTAATTAACACCGCATGTGCAACATTAAGACAGGTATTATTGGCAGAATGCACAAAAAAGTTACTCACTTGATTCAATTAATAATCGTGTGCCTGTCCCAAAGACAATCTTGTCTCCTCTATTAGTCACACAGTACAAATCACTATTACATAAATGCTGCAGGCTATATGCCTACACGAATTAGCTAGGCAAACTCGGTAAATTCATTAAAATGCATTTACTTATTTACTTGACTATGTTTCAAATGTTTATATATGTGTTACGGTTTTGGTCGTCTTCTGGCTACTTCTAGTTGAATTAAAAAATCAGCAGCTCTGCTATTGTGTAATGCCATGTTTCTACACAGGTACTATGTAAAAAGGACTTAATAATGATAATAATAATTTTGTGCCAGTCTCAAAGATAATTTTGTGTATTTTAACATTAAAATTATAATTGATATTGGAAATGATTATGTCTCGTCCTTGTTTGAATAAAAACAAATATAACTAAATCCATTCACAATAATGTATGTACTTGCCATAGTACTAAGTAACACCATATTCCTACAATCTAAATAATATCTAAGTATTTAAATGATATGTAATGAGTTTAACTTGTTAGGTTTTGGTCATAATTTAATGAACTTACTTGATTCAACTGTTAATTTTGTGCCTGTCCCAAAAATGATTTTGTTGTATCCACTTTGAGTCACACAATATGAATCAACAATGCAAAAACCTTTAAACAAACAACAAGATCATCTAATAAGAGAATATTGTATTTAATGTAAAACACACTGCCATTTTTAATACTGGTTGTTAATATAAGAACACTGGACTGATTATTATGTTTTCTACATTATGGGGCAGAGTAGGTTATTTTTTGCTATATAACTTTAGCTCAGACAAATCACTTACATAGATTGTTTTTGTTTCCCCCATTGATAAGAACAGTATTTACAATTATCTTACTTGAGGTAGCTAGTTAAATAAATATAACCTACAACACCTTTCTTTAAATACAATTTATAATTGCAAATAAATAGCATTTTGTTTTAGTCTTGTTAAAAGAAAAGACCTGGTTATTCATGAATACTGTGGCTTCTTTTCAAATATTATCTATATTCATATATATGTTTTTTTATGATGTTAAGCTGCACACTTGTTAAGTTGCTCAACCATGAGCAGTCCAATATTATTATTACAGTAGCACTAATGTGAATTAACAATCAGCTTTATTCCCTGACTGAATACGTGTTTGTTTGCATGCGTCTCACTTAACTCAATTAACCTGGATCCTTCAAAAGCCATATCTTTATGTTATGTTCATACTGTTGAACCTACCACATTTACAAACATTGTACTTACTGGATTGAATTATTAACAGAGTGCTTGTCCCAAAGCTAAGTTTGAAACCACTTCCAGTAGTCACACAGTATGACAATACGTCACATAAACTCTGTAGGCTCTACTTACAATAGTATCCTAGGTAAATCAGTCATTCAATAAATTCAGTGAAATACAGGAAAAACTCTGATTCTTGATATTAAAAATATATATATTATATATATTATATTAAATAATATATATTATTATATATAATATAATACAAAATTGAGTTACTTAACTTTTGAGAATATAAAAAAACGAATACAAAGATAACAATAATCGGCTACTAACACAATTAGAACTGGAAAATACGAAATGTACAGTTGTGTAAAAAAATATTAATATTAGATTTTTTTCAAACTATATCTTTAGGTAGGGTTAAAAAAAAGCAAGTATTTCCTATTAATAAGCTATTAAAATCACTTTCTTTGTTGAAATTAAGGGCAAAATACTTACTTAAACCTTTCTGCTTGTTTGGGGCATTACTGATAAATTATTAATGTAATACTTACTGGTTTCAATAGTTAGCTTAGTCCCTTTTCCAAAGATGACTTTATTGCTTGACTGAGTCACACAACGCATCTACCAATAACAATAACTGAAGGAACTTCTGCAATGCGTTATTCAATTCAAACGTATCAATAACCTCAATTGATGTTGTGGTCAACCCAACAAAGCAGTATTTCACATTTTGAAACTTAATTTTGTTCATGATTATAATATTACATTTTGGTTATTAATAGTCAGAAAATGTGAACACCCACTCTAACACCAAAGTGCTTTGATTTATGGTAACTTAAACCAGTTGTGAGACTATTTTAACACATCTATAAAATATATTTATGGAAAATGTTGTGTTACACACTCCAAGTTACACAAACATGACTATTCGTTTTTAATTGCACTTACAGGAGCCTATAGTAAACATTATTCATAGACTGAATATGAATTTGATGGTAATTGTCACACTGTTAGATCCATTAGCAATTATCCACTAAGAATTATCTTGTATGTTGGTTGACTTATTCTATCATTTTACATAAGTTAACTTGTTTTACATTAGTGCACTTTTGATGTAGTGAACCTGGATAATTTGATAACCATGCATCTATCACAACTTATAAACATGTGAATACTAATGACACCATGCCCGAGACAAAAATCACTTACTTGATTCAACTTTTAATTGTGTGCCTGTCCCAAAGATCACTTTGTAGTTACCTCCAGCATTCACACAGTATGAATCTACATTACATAAACTGTGCAGGATGTATGCTTACAAGAATTTGCTTGATAAATTGGTAAATCCTCAAAATAAATAAAAGAACATTTACCTTTTTAGGTTTTGGTCACTAATGTGATTAACTTAATGAGCTTACATGAGTGTGTTATTAATACTGTGCCTGACACAAAGATGATTTTGTAGAATCCATCATTAGTCACACAACTTTAACTCACATTGCATAAATCTCTTAGCAAATTTAGCATGTATGTAGCACGGCTTAGAGAACATAGTGATGAAATATTTACTAATTTCTCCAGTGATCTTAAATGTTATTTTAGTCCTGGAATTGAATTAACTTGAATAAATGCATTGGCTACAATTATGAGTATGTCTACTGATGGAATAAAAACAAACAGCATACCAATTGGAACCACAAATCAACAGTTTAACCAGCTGTAGTTCATGGAATGTGAAACGACAGCTTAGGTAAATACTATATGATTATGATAGATTTTTAGGTTTTAGTCACTGATGCGATTAGTTGTATCCACTTACTTGAGTGAACCAACAATACATTAGTCATAAAATTAAAGTAACTTTATTTATGGATCCTTTCAATAAATATTTGATTTGAAATGAATCAAAATGATTTTTAAAGAGACATTGCAACTCCAATTTTTTGGTTTCAATAATTATTTTGGCTTCTGTTCCAAAGATGACTTTGTTGCCTGACAGTCGCACAATACATCTGCAATATCGACAAAGGACATTTTCTGATATCATAACACAGAAAAGTCTTAGTCAGAAGCAATAACAAAAATAAATATTGCATTCAGACAATATTTGTTTGAACTTAAAAACGTAAGGATCAGAGTTTTTATATAATTGCAAGACTCTATATCTAATTCACCTGGATCATTTTACAGCAATGTTCTAATTTTATTTGTGTTAAACCTGTTGGATCTAGAGCATGTAGTGGTTTTTGAGACAATGTACATAAAACAGACTTACTGGATTCGATTATTAATCGTGTTCCGGTTCCAAATATAGTCTTGTAACTCCCTGTAGCAGTCACACAGTATGTTATCACATTACATAAACTGTGCATGCTCTATGCATGGAATAATTAGCCATCTGAATCAATTCAATAAATTAAACGAGAATTATTTAAAGAAGCATTTATTTCCAGTGATCTGAAATTTTATTTGACTGCTTGATTTTACTGAGATAGACATAAATGGTTTGTTGCATCTACAGCCAAATCAAAAAGTATGTGTTAATAAAGCTTGTTCCAATAGGGCTTTCGCTTTTGACTTAAAAAGGTACCGGAACACTGTTTGCCTACAATTAGAGAAGTACTGCAGGAACCTGGTTTTGTTAGTACTGAGTCAAGCACTGCCCCTTAGCAGACCTACCAGAAATATTACTCCTAGAATATTGCAAAGAACATTTTCTCAGCCATCACTAACAATCATTTTGTAATAAAACAATTACCACCATCAATGGTTAATTTTGTGGCTGTCCAAAGATGATTTCATCAAGGTTGCCAGCAGTCACACCTACAGTACATATACACTGAAGTAAAATTACTCTGATTCATGGAACTTTTTACTACATTTAAATGCAGTTTACATGGGTCATTCAACAGCTATGAACATACACAACCTGTGTTGAAAATGTAGTATTTGTGTGATTATTTGCATTATGCATAAAGAAAAGTATTAACTTACTTGATTCAATTATTAATCGTGTGCCTGTTCCAAAGACAATTTTTTCACGACTAGTAGTCACACAGTATGAATCCACATTACATAAACTGTGAGGGTTATATTTTTGCAAGAATTAACTATAGTAAATCAATCAATTCAGAAACAAAAAGGAATAATTCAAAAAAGTGGTGTTAACTTTAAATAATCTGAAATAGAATTGTATTATTTGAATTGACAGTAATTAAATTAGATAATTGGTTATGAATATGATTTTGACTTGGATGAAAACAAATGGTAAAATGGTTGTATTATACTGCATCTAACACTAGGTTGCTTCATTTTAATACAATCTGTGTAAAAACATAAAAATAGGCCACCTTTTATTTTATAGTCAAAAATGGGTTTATGTAATGGACTTACTTGAGTCAATCATTAAATTAGTGCCGGCACCAAAGATGAGTTTGTTAAACCCATCATTAGTCACACAACCTTAACCATCACTACATATACCTTATAGCAAAATAGTAAAAGCATTTTCACAAAGAAAATATGGATATCCTATTGACTTGAATAAATATTTTCGTTATTATTCCAAAGATTACTTTAGTGCTTGACCATATATATTAATAAACATGTACTTACTAATAATAAAGATCAAATTGAGCTGCAAAAAAAGAAACGGAACTTCAGCACTTGGTTTCAAATATGTAATAAACAACTGAAAGGTTTAGGGTAAAAAAGTTTTGAGTTTGGTTGTGTCTAGGTACCGATTTTCAAATACAGTTTTTTATAAAATAAATAGCATTTTCACTCACGTGAATCAATAATCAGCTTGATTCCTTGACCGAATATTAGTTTGTTTGTATTTGTCACACAGTGTTAGATCCCTTTACAATTACTTGTTGTGAGACTAATTCAATTGTTTCGAAGACTAATGTTGTGACACTAATTCAATAGTTGCAAACATTAACTCGTTTTAGTGCACAACCACAAAAACAAATAATCTAGATCACCTAGCCATGTTTTTATCATGTTTCTTGAACAAAATACTTTTATTTTCTGGATTCAATCAAGATTTCTCTGCCTGTCCTAAATATAAGCTTGATAGCATTTGAAGTAGTTACAAGTATGAATCAACAATGTTCAGGATCTATGCTTACAGAAATATGCAAAGCAAATCAGTCAATTAAGGTAATGTATGTAAATTACAACTCAATAAACTACACATTTTATATTTTACATACTAACTAACTGTCCCTAACTGTCATACAACATGAACCAATGTTAAAAAAACTCCTAGCAAAAGAGTAAAACAGTAAAATAACAGTAAACAGTAAAACAGAGAAGAATTGTATTTTTATGAAACTAGGAATACTGACTGGACAAGGTTCTTGTTTCCCCAAACAAATCAAACCCGTTTTTGAAATTGACTTACCTGACTTTATTATTACATTTGTTCCAGATCCAAATATAAATTGTTGGTCATTAGTAGTCACACAAGATAAACCTATGGTACATAAACACTTTGAGCCATGCATCTACATCTGATTTATAAATTGCACTTACTTGAGTTAATAATTAGCTTTATTCCATGACCAAATATGAGTTTGGTTGCACTTGTCACACAATGTTAGATTGCTTAACAATTTCTCATGGAGAGCTACTTTACATTTTGATTGATACATTTGCTTTCCAGAAATTAACTTTTAGATTTGCGCACTAAGTTTAACTAACCTGAATCAGATTTAATGTTTCTAACTTGTGTTAAATCTTTTGAATCGAAAACTTTTAGACAGTTTTTTTACACAATGTAAAATGGTTTTTTTTAAAACCACTACAACTGTAATATACATTTCTATAGTTAAGATCATGGAATTACAGAGCATTTGAATGAGGTATGTTCCCTTCTTTTTTTATGTAGGCACATATTTGTTTCACGTGAACTTTCAATGCACTCATAAACCCATAAAATGAAATGCATAATGTCACAGATAATGTGCAATAAATGCAAGAACTTACTTACTGGGTTCAATTATTAATCGTACGCCTGTCCCAAAGATAAACTTGTAACCACCTCCAGTAGTCACACTGTATGAATCCACCTTACATTAACTGTGCATGTGCTATGTTTATAATATGCAAGGTAATTCATTCAATTTAGGACATGAAAGTTACAATTGAATAAAGAGGAATGTATTTTAATTGATCTGAAATCTAATTGTATTGCTTGAATTGACTGAAATGAATGTTAAAAAAGTAATCAATTTGATTGTGGCTACTCATTGTTAAAATGAAAACAAACACGGTATAATCTAAAACCAGTATGTATATCTGCTGTAAAACAATTTAACACAATATTATAATACTCTAAAAAGTGTGAAAATACTTGGAAATAGTTTATTTTATAATGTTCACTACTGTAATAATTTAATAAACTTACTTGAGTCAACTGTTAATTTTATGCCTGTCCCAAAGATGATTTTGATTGCACCTTGTTGAGTCACACAACATAAACCCATATTACATTAACCTCATAGCTATAAATAAAATCATTTTATAAGAGGAAAATATATTAACTTTGCAAACAAACTGAATCCCTTCAATATATTAGCAGTAGACTTGTTCATTATATTTTTTGCAATATTGTAAATGTAAAATGTGGGATGAATATATATATATGTAATCTGCATGACTGTTGCCTCCAATAAGTCAGTTTTGTTTGCCAACACATTTTGTCACTTAACTGTCTCATTGTATGAACAACTATACAAAAATATAACTAAGAATAGATTCTATCTTGGGCCTTTCAATGTCACCTGTGAATCTCTTTAGCATGTTTTGTAAACGAAAGCCAATACTGATGTTTAAATTATTCATTTTGAGGTAAATGTAACTCTCCTTCCATTATTTAATACTTTCCACCAACAACGAAATTAGTAGAGTTGGCTTTTGGACATTAGATAAACTGAGGTCAGACTACCTTCAACAAGGATTACATTTTTTTCTCTCAATAATAATAGTCACCACAATAATGAAAATATACTTGGGTTAACTATTATTGTGAGCCTGTCCCAAATTCAAATCCATTAATATTAACACAACCATGAACTACTTTACAATAACAAAATTAAGGTCATGTCTCAAAGAATTGATTTCTTCACTAAAATAGTTAATTGAAAATGTACTTCAATTAACTATCAACTACTTTGTGATGTGAGCGAGAAAACTTTTAGCGGTTGTTCTTAGACAACTTTGAAAATACTTTTCAATTATACTTATTGAGTAAAAATCAACATATTTAAGTTAGAAGCTACAATATTGAGATATATTTAAATTCTTACTTGATGTCACAAAAAAAGTTGTTCCACTTCCAAAGATCATCTTATTTCCAACAGTATACACACACTAAGAAAAGGTTTGACATAAACAGCAACGCTTGTAACTAATCATACTCGCTGTTCATGATTTTGATTCACTTTGTTTTGGATTCTTGTATGTTATTGTATTCTTGAAGGGACGTATCATATATGTAATGTTTGGATTAGCTTTAATGCACAGCTATAGCAATTACTTGATATGGTATACACATTTTAATTTGAGTGTCTCTTTGACTCGAATGATGGATGTAAAAGGTAACATTAAAGCCCAATTTAAATGCAATGATGTTTCAATATTTTTGCCTACCTGATGATACCGTTAACTTGGTTCCATTTCCAAAAATTAGCTTTTGTCCCACAGTCACACAATGCTATATGTCAATACAGATACTACTAGACTACAACCGTACCATATATTTATATAGTTAAGATGGTGGAATTACAAAGGCCTTTTAATACTTTCCTTATAATTAAAGGTATTTTTCCTCTTTTCTTCATGTAACTTCATATTAGTTTCACTTGTACATTCAATGCACAATTCAAAGATTGTTCAAGAAGAAAATTTTAAACTTACTGGATTCAATTAATAGTTGTGTACCCATCCCAAAGATTAAATTGAAACCACTTCCAGTATTCACACAGTATGGATCTACATGACATTAACTGAGCTGGATCTATGCTTCCCATAATTTGTCAAGGAAAACAGTGAATACAGTAAATAAAGTTAAAGAAATCTATAAAGGTGAAAAAATCTGTAAAGGAAAATCTATTTTTGAAATTATTTTTTCTGGAGTGCATGTACTCAATTAAATAAAGGTTAACTGGTGCAATGAAATAACATGTATACATTGTAAACAATGGTTTGACCCTTTAAAGTGTCAAAAAATACTATTTGTCAATCCTATATAAACAAGTAATAGAAATATGGCTCATGCAACAAAATAACGCATGACTATTTTAAAGCATGATTCTACGCTTTTTGTTACTTTCAATACTGATATGTTTAACATAATTTTGAAAATAAACTTACTTGAGTTAACTATTACTTTTGATCCAGCCCCAAAGATGATTTTGGCGACTCCACCAGTCACACATTAAGAAAACACAGGACATTTACCTTGAAGGCTATTAAGAGACAACTTTCACTGAAATCAAGCTTGAAAATAGTCTTTAGCAGGATAAATCCGTCATTCAATTGTGGATCTCTAATCTTCCAATGATGCAGAATAAACCTACTTTATTCTACTGTATTGTTTCAGAATAACAATCAATGGATAATTAATGTTCTTCATGAGTTTTTTCCTGCCATATTTTGAGGTTCTCTTATTAGAACATTAGTATGGTAGTATACTAGGATAAATATTATGACGGCAAGTTCATGATATTGCAGTTAGAACACACATTCTATATTCTAGATATTTTTATATATCCATGGAAACTACTAGCCTGCTACTGTTAAACTAAAATAGTAAATATGCAATAAATTAATTCTAAACATTTATTTGCCACTCTTTCTTCCACAATTTTGTCTTCGAAATTTAATTTTTAACGTTCAATTCAACAATCAAACATATTTTCTACAAGTAAAAAATGTATGGACTTACTGGATTCAATTATTAATCGTGTGCCTCTGCCAAAAATAATCTTGGTTCCCACTCCAGTATTCACACAGTAAGAACCAATAGTACATAAACTGCACAGGTTCTATGCTTACAAAAAAAAGAGATCTTATAGATCAGTCAATTTATGACATAGAATTAAGCTACAAGTCAATAAAGAGACATTATTGTTTTAAATATTATATTGGAAATGTGTTTCCGTAATGTTATTAAAGTACCTAAATTGACTGAAACAGAATTGGTCTCATCCATGCTAATCTATGCATAATAGTAGTTTCAACACTGATAACAGTTTCTAACTATATGAATACTATGTTAATAGGTCTTACTTTAAGCCAATATTTTTTTGATTGATTCAATAGTTTGGTATACTTTTGATTACTGAAACATTAGTTTGAAATTAAAATGATTCCTGATGTGAACTGGAAAAGATAATTATTACAGAAAGAAAATGTACATACTTGCGTTTACTGTTACTTTTATGCCTGTCCCAAAGAAAATCTTGTAGACTCCATCAGTCACACATTAGGAAGACACATAGCATTAACCTTGAAGTACTACATTGTTCAATCATCTAATAAGAGTACAATTATATCAAGGTAATCATACATTGAAAGAAAAGTAAGACAATTTCATATATTTTTTAACTGTGTCATATTTTTCCATTGATACAGCATATCTACTATATTCTCAGCATTATTTAATAATAATGATCAAGGGATTATTCATCTTTAATTAGTAATAATGCCACTTATATAGTTTCTTTAACATTGGGAAGCTTCAAGATACTATGTACGGTACTACATATATGTTTTAAAACTTACTTGTTTTCACAAACAATGTAGTTCCCTTTCCAAAGATCAGCTTTTGTGCTCCAATATTCACACAATAAAAAAGGCCTTAACAAAAATATCAGACACCTAAACACACACAAACCCATCGTAATCAATACTAAATATGTATAGTTTTCTGATTTCTTCCTGAATGTTATTGTATACTTAAATTACACAACTCATGCAATGTTTGTCAAGGCTCAGTTTTCTTCATTTTGACTGACTTTCTTGCACTAATTAAGTGCTTAATTTAATCATTTACATTTTAGCGCAGCTAACATTCACAGTTGGATTTTAATTTTAGGTAGTGTGTTTTGTTTAAGATTAAGATTCCTATAATTTAATATTATTCAATAATTAACAATAATCCATTGAATCCATTTGAGGTGTACCAGTGGGTAACTGAATTTGCTTACCATCCAAACACTAACTTTTGTGCAGCATTTACACATATTCATAGAGAAACAGCAAGCCTACTTATATATTACCATACTGAAGATAATTGAATTACAGTTAATTGCAATATTTGAAGCATATTCAAAAACATATTTTCACATAGATGTTTTTGAGTATTCTTCCTTATTGTCAATGTATATCATATATATATTTTGCTTCAACTTTGTGTCCATCATTAAATACAAAAAGTGTAATAAATGTTGACCCCATAATTGGTGCATGGGATAATGTATGTAAACTTACTGGATTCAATAATCAATCGAGTGCCTGTCCCAAATATCATCTTTTCACGAGCTCCAATATTCACACAGTACAAAACCACATCACATAAACTGTGCAGGCTCTGTGTTTTCAAGAATTAGCTAGGGAAATCAATAAATTTGTGAACTACAACTAAATAAAGGTACGTTTTAAAGATTTAGTCATCGTTGGCCTTAAAATCTGATTCTGTATATTTATAGTTGAAAATTAATAAAACAATTTTGGTAAAAAACACTGCTATAATACTGGCTTATAACACCATTTTACTACATATATTCTTAAATCTAATTAATTTTTGTAAAAAAGAGATGGAAATATAGCTTACTCAGCTGATAAAGATTCATTTTGCACCAACTGTATAATTCATTGTACTGAATTGTTTAGTTTACATTTAGATAAATGTATTTAATGATTTCAGCTGTCCAAAATATTTTTGGCGCCATATTTAAAATGGACATATTTGCCTTAAGCACTTTTGTGCTTGTACCAAAGATTATCTTGTAGTCACTGTTGGAAACCAATTTTGACTACCTGTTGATGAATTTGTTGATACTACTAGTTTGATACTGTACTTTAGTGAAAAGGTGTATAATATTATATTTTCACACAGATAAATTCTGCAAAGGGAAAATGTATAAACTTACTTGAATCAATTGTTAAATGTGTGCCTGCTCCAAAAATAATCTTGTTGACATTTCCAGTATTCACACAGTATGAATACACATTACATAAACTATGCTTACAAGAATTTGCTAATTTGATTCTGACTATAATTGGAATTGATGAAAATAATGCATAATTGGCACATAAAAACAAAACTTATAAAAGCAGTAGTAAAATGTCACACCATATTCATATAATCTAAAAATGGTTTGAACCTATGGAAATAAGATGTGTAAATATGTCTAACTAAACAGAAAATTGTCTATTATAACGTTAGGTATGGAATTATTCAATTCAAAATAGCTACCTTATGAACTGAGCATAACAAATATTAACTTTTTGTGTTAACTATTAATTTTGTGCTTTTCCCAAAGATGATTTTGTTGCTCCGCTAGTCACACATCACACTCACATTGCATTACACTTAAAGCAGTAAAATTATCAATCTCATGTTAAGATGACAAATCGTAAAAAAGTCAGAAACCTAATTAGTTTGTCTTTATTTGAATTGCGGACCAGTTATTTGGTTTCCGTGATCCGGTATACACAATATCTCTATCATTAGTACCATATAACAAGCTAGACATTGTCATAGTTTCTATTGTAAAACGTATATGTTATTGTATTATCAAACAACCCAAATATGATTCATGGAATATTTGAATTTGCACTTACTAGAGTCAATGCTTTATTTTGTCCCTTGACCAAGTATATATGCATTCCCATATGACTCACATAGCTATATACCGTAGTGATTGCACACTTCAATTAACTATTTTAATCTTCAATTTAACAGATTTCTTTTACTCAAATTAAGGGATGGAGTCAATCAGTAAAATTATAGCACAGTTAATATTCCAAACTATTCTCTCACATTGTTTATTAGGTTGTATGTTTCAGTCTTAGTTTGACTGTATTTGATATATTGACTGTATTTGATGAGTATTAGGGTTAGTTGAAATCAGAAATTAAATTTTTGTTTACCTGTGGAAACAGTCAACTTTGTTCCTTTTCCAAACACTAACTTATCTCCAACAGTCACACACTGATGTACATCCATACAGAAACTACAAGTCTACTACAGCCAACCATATATTAATATAATGAAGATTATGAAATTACAGTTGACTGCAATCATTTAATTAAAAACTTTTTTCATGTGCATGTTAATTTCACTTGAACTTCTAATCTACCAGTAAAACATCTTTTTGAAACATTTTCACATGGATCATTTGTGCATGAAAAAAACTTTAAAAACTTACTTGATTCAATTATTAATTGTGTGCCTGTTCCAAAGATAAGCTTCAAACCACCTCCATCATTCACACAGTATTGTTCTACACTACATAAACTGCGGAGGCTCTACGTTTGTTATACTTGGCAAATACTCAATTTGTATTATTATCTGGGAACTTTATTTATGTGGAGTGTTATTTTAGACACAATTCTAAATCTGGCAACAAAGTTAAAACAAATACTATATCATAGTTATTGTCAAACATGTATAACAGCTGGAGAACTATGTAACACTGTGTTTCACTAATACATGTGTAACATTGTGTATATAGGTTATGTACATTTGTTCAGCATAATATATATATATATATATCTATATCAAATACTGTTTCTACACTTTTGAAATCCCTTTTAATATGTAAAAATTTACTTAACTACATTATTTGAGCTGTCATAGAGGAGAGAGATGTCATAGAACACAAAAATGTACTTACTTGAGTTAACTATCACTTTTGTGCCTTTCCCAAATATAATTTTCTCAGCTCCACCAGTCACACATTAGGAACTCACCTATCATTAACCTACGGCATTAAGAACTTGAATCTTCTATTAATTATCATCTTATTATTATCTTAATTATTATCTAATTCTATATAATTCGAATCATACCTTATCATGACCATTATCTTCTTCTAATTATACATCCTTTTCGCAACATTCTACAGAGTATTCTAATCTAAGGATAAATAATGCACAGTATAATAATCAATGCCACTTGTATAGATTGTCTTTTTTGAATATTTGGAAGTGTATTCAACTAATTATTACAGTGCAAAATGCAAGAAATTGCAGGCAGAGCTGATTTGGGATAATGATACCAGCAGAGCTTCTTACTCATCCTAATCGATGTTCAATACTGTCCAGTGTGTTTTTTCTAAAACTGTTATGGTTTTATTGAATGACCCAACAATGATTTATGAAATATTTCAGTTGGCACTTACTTTAGTCAATGCTAAGCTTTATTCCCTGACCAAGTATGAATGTTTTCCAATATTACACACAATGTTAAATAACATAGTATTTACTTGCTATGACACTTTTGTCAACTATATAGAACTTTTAAAAACAGTTTAAGGTGTTAATTTAAAAAGTATCACTATAGCGCAATTTACTTTTAAAGACATTGTGGTCGCATTGTGTTTAACGTTTTATGTTTATGTTTTTGTCTTATTATGCTTTAATTCTATTCATAATAATAAGTAAATAAATTGAATTTATTTCATCCTTACCAGTTGGGATCTAATTTTGCTTACCTGTTGATACAGATAACTTTGTTCCTTTTCCAAAGAGTAACTTTTGTCCAGCATTCACACTCTGCTATACATCCATACAGAAACTGCAAGCCTGCTACTATACCATATATCATTACAGTGAAAAAATGCAATTACAGTTGATTGATATATAATTGAATATAAAATTTGTATTTCTCCTATTTTTCTTTTACCTATTATTCATATATAAAATTTACTTGAACTTTTAATCCATTACGTATACCTTTTTCTGTATATGTACTGAGCTGTCCAGAATGTCTTTAACACAATATTGAAAATAAACTTACTTGTGTTAACTATTAGTTTTGTGCCTCTTCCAAAGATGATTTTGTTGACTCCACTAGTCACACATTAGGAACTCACATAGCATTAACCTTGAAGCAGTACATTCTTCTATCTTTCATTAAGGGGATAACAGACCAAAGCCTGATTACCTCATCTTTATTGAATTGCGGACCAGCTATTTGTTTACATTGATTTAGTATATCTATAATACTCTACAATATTATTTTTATGTAACCAGCTAAATATTGTTATTGTTTGTACTGTATAATTGTTTGTTAGTGTATTATCCAAAAAACTAAAAATGATTTATTTTATATTTGAATTTGCACTTGTACAGTGGTCAACTTTGTTTCTTGACCAATTATAAATGCATTCCAATATTACACACATAACGGTATACAATTGAAATAATATTCTAAGGTACTTATATTAACTACATGCAACTTCTAAACATCCACTTTAATTTGACCAGATTTTCTAAAACGGATTGAGGGATGGAGTCAATCGGTAATATTATTGCGCAATGTAAATTCAAAACATATTTCTCACATAATTGTTTTGGTTGTGCGTTTCCGTCTTAGTTTGCTGTCATCATCTATTAAGAATATGTTGACTCCATTTGATGAGTGTTAGGGGTTCGAGTTAGTTGGAATCTGATTTATGCTTACCTGTTGATACACTCAACTTTGTTCCTTTTCCAAACACTATCTTTTCTCCCACAGTCACACACTGATTTATATCCATACAGAAACTACAAGTCCACTACTATAGTACTACCATATGTTAATATAGTAAAGAGGATGCAATTACACTTGACTGCAAAAAAACATAGAAAAACTGTATGCTTTTTTCCATGTACATATTCATTTTACTTGAACCTTCCATCTACCAATAAAACAAAAAAATGGGAAACATTTTCACATAATTTGTATGTGGAAAAAAAGAATGAACTTACTGGATTCAATTATCAATTGTGTGCCTGTTCCAAAGATAAGCTTGTAACCACCTCCAGCAATCACACAGTATTAATCTACACTACATAAACTGTGGAGGCTCTAGATTTACTATACTTTAATCAATTTCAAATATTATCTTTCTAATTATTTCATGTGAAATATTTTTTGATTACCTAATTTAACTGGAATGAAATAGAATAGTCCCAACTCTGAATCTGGAAACTCATAGTCATATGTTTTGTTAAACAAACATATATAACAGCTACAGAACTTTGTAGCAACATGTTTCTCTAATAAATGTCTGTCTGTGTAAATTCTTGTAAATTCAATGTATAATTCGTTCAACATAATTTAGACATACTTAATAAAAAATATCTTATACTTTTATCACGGTATCACTTTTAAAATGTAAATGCAACTTTTGAATTAAATAAACTACATTATTTGAGCTATCCAAACATGATTTTTAATATAATATTACAAAGATGACTTACTTGAGTTAACTATTACTTTTGTGCCTGTTCCAAATACGACTTTGTCATAACCACCAGTCACACATGAGGAACCCACATAGCATTAACCTACAGCATCTAGAATCTTCCATTAAGGGGATAACTATCTATTTCAAATAATACTTTATAACAATTATTGAATATTTCTTTAAATTGTGTACCGTTATCTTTTTTCCAATGATGCAACTATTTTACTATATTTCACAAATTAGTCTAATAGTATAATTTTCAATGCAACCAGCATAGATTCTATTTTTAGAACATTTGGAAGCATATTTATCTAATTATTAAAAAGCAAAATGCAAGATATTTGGAATAAATATTGCAGTTTACAATGTTAACATAGAAGGATAAACCGAGTTAAGTAAATTAAAGTTTTGGAGTTGGTAGAAATAACAACTACAATATTGATAACTGTTTTAAATCTTACTTGATTTCACAACCAATCTTGTTCCACTTCCAAAGATCAGCTTTTGTGTTCCAGTATTCACACATTAAGAAAGTACTTGACAGAAACAGCAGAGACCTACCAGCAGAGCTTCTCACTCATTGTAATCAATATTCAAGACATCAATACAGTCCACTGTGTTATTTTCTATTATTGTTATTGCTTTATTGAATGACCCAACAAGAATATATTAAATATTTAAATTGTGACTTACTTGAGTCAAGGCTAAGCTTTATTCCCTAACCAAGTATGAATGTATTCCCATATGTTAAATATCTTAGAAGTTACTTGTTATGACACTTTTATCAATTACATTGAACTTTTAAAAACACATTTTATGTTGATTATGTGACTCCAATGAATGTATGGATTCAAAAGGTATAAATATAGCACAATTTACATTTAAGGGCAATGTGGTTGCGTTTTGTTTAAAAAATTATATCTTAGTTTTTTTCTTGTTGCTATAATTCTATTAATTATGTAAAAAAACAAAATACATTTCATCTGTACTGGTCAGGATCTGATTTTGATACCTTTTGATAAAGATAACTTTTTTTCTTTTCCAAACACTAACTTTTGTCCAACATTTAAACACTGTTAAATAACCATACAGAAACTACAATCCTGTGACTATGAAGATGGAATTACAGTTGATTGCTATACTTTCAATATAAGAATAGTATTTCTCCAATATTTCAAGTTCTTATGTACATACGTACATTTCACTAGAGAATTATTTAACACCATGTTTTATAAACAGAGATAATGTGTGCAAGGGGAAAATGTATGTACTTACTGGATTCAATTATTAATTGTGTGCCGGTTCCAAAGATAATTTTGTTACCACCTCCAGAAGTCACACAGTATGAATCCACGTTACAAAAACTGTGCCCACTCTGCAAGTATTGGCTAGGTAAATCAATCTGTTTACACAAAGAATGTGCACGTATAACAGCTGTATTATGTGTCCATTACATGTGTACTTGGTATCAAGGGTCTAACTGTGTAAATATTGAGTAAACAGGTTGTGTATGGCTCAATAGAAAATGTCTACACCTGTACTTGTAGTGTTCTATTTCAATTAAATACATAATTTGAGCTGTCCAAAATATCTTTAACACAATATTGAAAATGAACTTACGTGAGTTAACTATTACATTTGTACCTATCCCAAAGATGATTTTGTTGATGCCATCAGTCACACATTAGGATGCCACATTGCATTAACCTTAAAGCACTAGAATGGGAAAATCTAGTGCAGATTAGTTAAACTTTTTTTAATTGCAAACCAGATATCCCTCACGTAAATACATTTTTTTAAATCAGAACAGAAATGTTTATTTACTCATTCTCTAATTAACTGTTATGTCCCTCAAATGATGCAGAATACTTATATTCAAACATCATTTAGGAATAATCACTTTGGATGTGCAATTAGTTCCTTTTTTTTGATATTGTGTCTTTGCGTCATGATTAATTGTAAGTTGAATGTCATATGACACAATGTTAGATACTATATTAAATACTTCTTATGCTACTTATGGTAAACACAATTTATTTTCTTTCACTTTCTATTGATCAGTACTTATATAACAAAAAAAACCTTTAAAAGCAGTGTTTCCGCAATGTCCATTTAATTTTAATTTGATGAACTTCCAATCCACCAATTAATTAAAGATTAAGTATCTAATTAATTTTAAAGCATATAAAATGTATTTAATACATGTTTTAAGGTTTAAAATGTGTGAACTTACTGGATTCAATGATCAATCGGGTTCCTGTCCCAAAGATAAGTTTGCCAACACCACTTCCAGTAGTCACACATCATAAATCTACATTACATAAACCATACTACCTAAACTGTGCAGTATAAAAGTTATAATCACATTTATTCTACAGATTAAATGTATGACATAACTAATGGTAATATGGTTCATGATTGCATGGGAGTGTTAGATAAAGTAACATTGAGGATTTACTTATATCATTAAATGCATGTTGTTCCGGCAATCGCATATAGATTAGCCCTCAAACCACATATTTTAAAAGGCTATGGCACAACATCACTCATTTAAAATGAGAAAGTTACAGATGTTCATAATATCAATAAGTTATGTTTTGATTACCTTTACATAAAAAACACTTTATTTACAGTTGGGGTATTATTTAAGGGAGAATTTTATCCACAATCCTGTCCATAGAAATCAGACAAAATGTAATCAATGAATGAATAGAATAACTTATTGTCAACTCTGAATTATAAATTTTGTTCCTGTACCAAAAGTAATCTTCCCTCCAAAGCCATCATACACAAAGTTGTAGACTGCTGCACATTTATATCTGGCTTTGTAACAATGTATTTTTAACAAATTTGACAAACTTTTTATTGAATTAATACAAATTTGACGTGCCTGGTTTTGCTTCACTTACCTGATTCAACTAATAATCTGGTTCCCCTTCCAAAGATAATCTTGTTACTATTCTCTCTTGTCACACAGTGTTTTGTTACCAGACAAAAATCGCATGCCAATTCAGAACATATTAAAGTAACAGATTCATATTTTGAAATTATATACATTTCCTCCATTACAGAATTTACTTACGATTCTCGACAATCACTTTTGTTCCACTTCCAAAAACAAGCTTGGATCCCCCCTGAGCATTCACACTGAGCTACACACCTTATCAAATACTCCAGACTGTGGGTCTATGGGAGAGGGTAGACCGCATTCCAGTTTGGAATTATTCTAAAAAGGTTGTCTACATTAAATAAACAATGACAGCTAAATCATAGGATTTGAAACTTGAACCACTAGTATTGCAATGCATTTTACAACAGTCAACTGTATCGATTTACAGCTTTGGTTTGTCAAGACCTACCATCATAAATGCAATCTTTTATGTTATAATAATACTATACTATATGTTCTCCCTTATTAAGCCTCTTCCTATGATTATGACACAGACATGCAAAACCATGCACATATTGAATGAATAAATTATGAATAAATGTAAAGAATAAAATTTGCATTCTATTAATCCCTGTTCATATGCAGATATGCTATCTTTTTAGTTGTGTATGATATGAATGATTCAGGCAATGCATGTCAATGTGCAGAACCTCCCGATCAAATAAGAAAGATAACCAAAGATCTTTGGAGGAAATTCTTCCAGAATTATAAAAAAATAATCTTCAAATGTTTTACTTTAGCAAGCTTCACTCTTCACATAATACTAGAAGCCTTTGTGCCTTTCACAAAAATTATCTTTATCCTAGCATCATTTACACAGCCTCACACACCAGTATATGAGCCCTCAATACATAGTTCATATTTCATATGTTTAAAATGTTGGAAAGATCACAATATGAACCTGTCCAATCTGATTTTTCTGTAACAAGTTCACAGAAGACAAGAACAGTTGATCGATCACTTACCAGTATTTATAAAAAGTTTGGTTCCACTACCAAATATTATCTTTCCTGCTGTCCCAGTATTCACACAGTGTTGTACAGTAGTACAATTACAGTTTTGCAGTTTTGCTAGGTAGGAATTCTATTTTAAAGCAGTTTGATGTGTAGGAATTCTAGTAATTCCTATTTACATTTTGAAGAAACCAATAGTTTTATTTGAATATTAAATTTTGATTTTCAAAAGAAAATCAACACTGTAGTTAGTTTAGCCTACCTAATTTGTGTATTTCACTATGAATTTAAGTACAGAACAGCATGAAAAAGGCTTTGTGATGTTATACTGAAATCTTACCTTTACTTACAAACAATTTAATCCCATGTCCAAATATAATTTTGTAATTTGATGTTGTCACACAGTGAAGTAATGCTCACTTAAAACCTGGTTGGCCTCGACTTTCTAAATTGAAATTTTAAGTCATTATTTTTGGTGAAATATTTATAAATCATTGAATGTCACCCAAAAGAATAATATCCCAAAATAATAATAAATGATATGGACAACTTTTTAGGAATACATTTAGCTAACCTAGTTGGAATTTGAGAAAATCAAATTGTTAGGAAAACAATGTGTAGTCTTTAAAATACTTGTGTGTCTCCACAATCATTTTGATTTCTTTCACAAAAATATTCTTTCTTTACCCTCTGAGAATTCATGAACAACACACCTTATCAAATCTCCACTATATGAGTCTAAGTGACAGGGAAGACCAATTTCCAAAATTCTGATAATATTAAGTATTCAATATGCTTTAGAAGTTTTGAGATTTTCAAATTGTAATGCATTTTACTACTCATAGTATCAATTTGCATAGCATTGTTAGAACCCACTATCATCAAGTTTCTTCTTTTGTTATGTTATAAAACGTATGTTCTGCCTCCTTATCTTGTCATGGTTATGACATACACATGCAAACCATGCAAATACACTAATGACTGAAGGCTGCACCTTAATAATCTCTTTGATTAGACAGTCAACCTAATTCAATTGTTTTTTAGATTAACTAAATGATTCTTTCTAAATCTCTGATTTAGAAAATGTTTGTAATGTAGCGTACATACTATCGAATTGCATAGTCGATATACATCATTCATCGGCTCTATATTACATTTTCTTGTCAATTGAGAATTCTGGAGATTACAATACGCATCATAAAATATAAAATGAAAATGAAAAACCAATATACTGTATTATTCAGTGGAGGGTTTAAATTGGGATTTTATCAATTAAATAAGCTTAGAAGAAATTTGCTTTGACAACATCTGTTTGATTGGATTTGGGTGGTTGTTTAAACAGAGTATTTGACTTCACTAAAGTACATTTTACTCACCACTTAACACAAGTAGCCTTGTGCCTTTCCCAAAAATTATCTAAATTTTCTATGAAAGATGCACTGAAATCGAAAGCTTATAATGATACTGATAGAAAGATCACTTACCGTTATTAACAAAAAGTTTGGTTCCACTACCAAATATAAGTTTTCCTCCTGCCCCAGTATTCACACAGTGTAATACAGCAGTACAATTACAGTTTAGCAGTTCGCCATGTAATGATTGTATGAAGAATTCAGATTATGCATTTAACTCATTATCAGATTAATCTTAAATAAACTTAGTGTATTTTTAAATATTGAATATAGATATTCTTCCGATATTTCACAAAAAGGCAACAGTAGTTAGTCTTGGTCACTGTTACTTCATATTTTTATTATACTATGTATTTAGCTACAATAGAAAAACATTTTAATCTTTATGTTATAATCGGAAAGTTATACTGAAAAGAAATCTCACCGTTCTCTACCAAAAGTTGTATCCCAGTTCCAAAAGTTATTTTGTTAGTTGTTTTCACACAGTGAATTTTGGCTTGCAAAAAACCTGCTTTGCTTTGACTTTTTACTAGTCATTTACTAGTCATTACATTCATTCATTGATTACATTTTGTCTGATTTCTATGGACAGGATTGTGGATAAATGTCTCCCTTAAATAAGACCCCAAATGTAAATAAATAGTTTTTTATGTAAAGGTAATCAAAACATCACTTATTGATATTATGAACATCTGTAACTTTCACATTTTAAATGAGTGATGTTGTGCCATAGCTTATTAAAATATGTTGTTTGTGGGCTAATCTATATGTGATTGCCGGAACAACATGCATTTAATGATATAAGTAAATCCTCAATATTACTTTATCTAACACTACCTAGATGTATGACTATTAATATTTACATTTAAAACATATTCACACTAAAATAAAAAAAATTATGAACAGTAACATTACATTGACTTTTTAGGAAAATATTTTACTGCTGTTATTTGAAATTGTAAAAAAAGAAACACACAGTTTTTTATAAAGAATTGTTAGGAAGGATAGGATTTTGGCAAGAAGGTTAAACTTACGTGTCTCCACAATCATTTTGATTCCATTCCCAAAAATAATCTGTCTACCCCCTTGAGCATTCACACTAAGCTAAACCCCACAGCAAATACTCAGTACTGACTAACAATCTTTTCCAAATCAGATATTTTAAAGGATAACCAAAATCGAAATACTATATAAACTGATTATATTCAGGTATTACATATCAACCATTTAATTGTTGATTTTAGATTTATTGACAATCCTTTTAAAAGAAGAAGACAAGTATTTTCTGTACTATTATAACACAAAGACGTATCACATTTCAATAATATTGAAAACAATGGTTCCTACTTACGAGATTGCACAATGAGTTTCACTCCAGATCCAAACATCAGCTTATTGTTAGACCCAGACAACCACAGTGCAAAACTCCTGTACAAAAATCCTCTTCTTCACTAGAGGGTGAACAAACAAACATATGTTGAGAGTCAGACACTTTATTCAAGATACTAAATAGGCTCTGGCAATATTATACCCTGATGTAGGTATTTGAGGTAGAAATTCTTTACATTCATACAAAAGTGGCTTATCAGGGCTTAAATGTTATTATTTCATACTATCTCCCGACATGCAAAGGAATGTCACGTAATTGAAATGCAGAAGCCCAAAATAAATGCTTGAGAAAGTTTGACTAAATTTGTAATCAATTATTGCATTAAAAACATTCTTACCTTGCCAATTGACGTCCTTCGCCAAAGAGAAACATACACGCTGCAAACACTCAGACAAATGCCATTAGTGCCTCCATTATATAATTGTATACTTTGCATAGCAAACTGAACTGAAAATTAGTGATCTGAATGGACCGTCTTTAGATTGCTGTAAAAACGTTAGGTACCATGTTTAGACCACACAAGATATTTTCTGAATACAAACATGCTTCTTCTTTAAGGACTCATTTGTACTTCATGATACATCTTTGTCTAGCAAGGAAGTGATCCACATAACACATATATAACTTACATACCTATGACACATTGGCCTACATTGAAGAGAAAAGTAGAGAACTCCAATCTAAACCTTCACCTGTGACCTACATTAGGAAGACTTAGACATAGTCTCATGGGATACAAGGTGACATGTATAGTATTATGTGAATGTTCACTTCACAACGGATGGAAACCGATTACAACTATTAACCAGGGCCTGTTCCAAGATGTTTACTATATGTGCCTTTCTACCAAAATGTACCAAAATGATTATCCAGCAAATAACATTCAAAGTAAGTGTATTTATTTAATATAACAAGTAACCCAAATTACAATGGTTCAAATGATCATACAGAAGACATGTGAAACAGAGCACTATTTCCCAAAAGGTGTCTTACCCTGACACATCATGACACATTAGGGGAGATGAAAGGAAAGGTAACCAGAAGGAGACAAGGAGAGAGGAAGTATAAAGTAAATACAATTTAGATAGACACATTGAAGCATAAGTGAGGTGGCCTAGAGGTCACAACATCAGCAAAACATAATTTTACAACCAGCAGGTGGCGACATCACCCTATATTTTAAAAGTGCACTCCAGTCACATGACCACACTACTGAAATTGCAGAGCTTCTACAATAACACATTGTAAAGATAATTGATTTCCCCTTGTCTAAAATGTACCTCACACATTCTCAGACTTAACATCAATAATCCCAATCAAAATGAGCGTTAAGTGTGTTGCAGATTGCTTAGGAAGGGGGTGTCTCCTAAATTGATTTGTTTGAAGGTCAAACTGTTCAGCAGGACCTGAGTGCACATTTAAGACATGCACATATCTATTATATCTGTCATAAATAGACCTATGGGAATTTTTCTGAAAAACAGTTGTGTCCATCTTATTTTCCACTAACATCAGTCATTAGTCATTAACCTCATACAAATGGTTCATGCTTTAGAATAATAAAAAATGATATGGTATATATTTCAATAGCCTACTTTTTCTGCTTCCATGCAAATAAAATCTCAGACTGAGGTCTGATGCACATAATATCTCAGGATTTTAAGATTGCCCTTGATCAACACTTATATGGTTCAGCGGATATCAAAGGTTGCTTGCCCATGCAGCGGTTGTTTATGTAAAGGTAGAAATCATGACAAACCAGGTCAGATCTTTTTCACCTAAACAAAACCTTCTAAACAAACTTAGTAAAAAGTAAAAGTAAAAAACTGGGATAATAGCTTCAAAAAATGAATAAAAGAAAATGTCAAAGCCTTGCTTTTCTAACTGCGCACACAGTTTATAATGGATGTCGTAACTGGTTTCAGATGCAACTAATCAGATTCTAAATAATGTACATAGGTAAAGATTAGCCGAAGAAATAAAAGTAGCTGCTCCTGTAGGATATCTTGAAAACTTCAAGGTTTGCTGATACTATACTGCAGGGATAGCCGTTGTCCACAAGGAGCAAACGAAAGACCTACAGGTCTCGTTGTTGAAGGTTGTGATTAAAAGTGCATCCAGGTGAACTCAGTGTGAGACAGAGACACCATAACAAGGTACACGTCAAGAGAGATGTTGAGGACATTACACACTCTATAATGAAACACTGTGCAGATCGCTGTTAAGCAGTGGAGGCAGGATTACAGGGCCGTTCCACCAAAATGTCAGGGCTAGGAGCAAGCTCATCAGGGACTATGAGGCCCATGACAACCTTCACCAGGGAGTTAGGGTCGGGAACTTGTCTCTCCCTGCATGTTACAACATCTGAGCTGTGGAGTAATGTGGCAAGACAAAAGCTATGAAACAAGAACACCGAGAATGCTTTATACATTATATTTCCAAGAGAACACATTTGATCTCCCAAAACTCATTAGTGCCTGGTAGAAAGTTTAGACCATAAATTCCAGAAGATACGTTTCATAAAGTCGACACGACACAAACGTCTTGGAAATTCGATTGACCTAAACAGGGCTGTGCACAGAAGATCCCCCTCGCTATTTGAATGAGCTTGAACACATCAGCAAATACTTTTTCAGTAAAAGTTTTTCACTTAAATGCTTTAGTTTAAAAGGTATTATAAAAGATCTGAGTCTGACACGATTTCAGCATTACTAAAACAACAGCTGCTTTTTCATGACGGATGTGTAGACTTTAGATATCCACTCTGTGTTTGTCACTAATACATGCCTCTGGCTTATTACAGCTCAAGTACGCATGCGAATAAAGTAACCGTTGGAGCCATTTCTTGGAAGTCAAGGTGTCTGAAAGATCTTAATCTGTTATTATGGTTTGACTGTTTCAATGTACTGGTGAAAACGTGGTTAGGATTCTCTAGTGGCAGGCTTTGTACATTTCTAAACAAACTGCAAAGCATGTACTTAAAATAATACAATGATAATAAAAGCAAATAGGAATATTCACAAGAAATCTTTTGCAGTTTCTGGTATTTTCAATTTGCATGCAGAGAGCAGCATTATAGCATTCAACCCAGAGAAAATCACAAAATAATTATGTTGCTGAAAAGATCTATGGACAAACCTAACCTAGAAAGGAAATTTGAACTGAAACGGTGCAATCCAAATAGGTCTGTAAACCGAATAATAAGGAATACAATTAATTTATTTTATTGGTTTGAAATTTCATGAATTCACGTCCACAATCTGCTATACAAAACCAAGTCCACTTACCTAGAACACGAGGGCCTTGACAGTAAAGAGCACATTGAATGCCACGGCTTTGGCAAACACAATTCTTAAACCATACACAACAAGGGATGTGAAATTCACCTTTGTGTAATCTGTAAGAAACAATGTAGTGTGATATAATTTGAATATATACCATACCAGTTAAAACTTTGGACACACCCATTACAGAAATTCTAACACATGTGAAATTATAAAATACATATGCAAAACCGACTTAACAGCAAGTTTTAATAAAGTGTTAAATGTATTACTTACTGGGATAAATGGCATCAGGAGCATTGGGGAGAGGTTCATCATCTTTGCAAGTGACAGCAGCAGGAACAGCGCTGTCGCTACCTGAAAGCCAATTAAGTAATTATGAGGGAATCAAAACTGATGCATTGTTCACAATATTGTAAATTGTGTTGTATTCTTTTTTTTCATATTTAGATTATTATCGTGATACACACCTTTGGTAGGGGCATCATCACCGGTACTCTG
>JACXGK010004816.1:0-36249 GCA_016801125.1 Novumbra hubbsi
AGTATGTAATGTACTGCAATATGTAGTATGTAATGTACTGCAATATGTAGTATGTAATGTACTGCAATATGTAGTATGTAATGTACTGCAATATGTAGTATGTAATGTACTGCAATATGTAGTATGTAATGTACTGCAATATGTAGTATGTAATGTACTGCAATATGTAGTATGTAATGTACTGCAATATGTAGTATGTCTTCTTATTTCAGGACAGGGCCAGAGGTAACAGGCATTAAATTCGACTAAGAACATTTTACACGACTATTCATCACCATGACGATTCATCTAAAAACGGTAAATAGTCACTGCCAGGGCAGAACCACCTGTGGGTTCACCAGTCCCGTTATGGCGGTGGGATAAGGAGAGAGGGCGGTGGAGCCCAGGTTGCGGCCCAGCAGAGGGTTGAGAGGGGTGCTGAGGGAGGTGTGTGTGGCCCTCCAGTAAGCCTCCAGGTACTCTGCCAGGTGCTCACACGCGTCCTCCAGCTGGTTCTCATCCAGGATGATGTCGAACATCTCCTGAGGCAGAGAAGGGGGAGAGAGGGAGGGGCTGATTCCAACGCTGACAGATTCAGCCGCGGCGGCGCTTATTGCGGGGTTTGTCTTTTCCGGAGGGCCGGAAACGGTAGCGAATACCTACCGGGGGACATTGTGCTAGTTTGTCCGCTGCCACGAGCTGCACATTCAAGTGTTTGCTCTGGGATTTTCCTCTTGACTTGATCAGCCGCTGTAGAACCTGTGGAGAGTGTACATACAAATCAAGCCACAAGAGGGCAGCATCGGGAATCAGCACTGACCATTGCCCTAAGGCCTAAAAGTATTTCCCTTCCAGAGTCTGGTTCTCTCCAATTTCCATTCCTTGTTGGTAGTAAAAGAATAACCTCCTTTTGGAATAAATTGTCCCTAATGAATAACAGACCGTGATTAAGTGTAATATAGTAACTGCTGGATCAGTAATACCTAATGCATCATTCATCAACGTTTAGTCAAAAGCATGCCAGTAGTGTTTAAGATATCACAAGTGTCTGAGATATCACAAGCGTCTGAAATATCCTGTGTCTGAGATATCTTGTGTTTATTTCAGGGGCAAATTACCTTAGGAGAGGACACTTTCACGTGGACAATGATAGGGGCTAAGGATGTCTTCAGGAGTTGGGCCGGATGATTGATTGTGTCAGCATCCAGAACCACCAGCTGTAAGGACCTGGCAAGCTCAAATATCCTCTCAATCTCACTCTGAACCTCCGCTGTAGAGGAACAAATACCAGTGATCACATAAACAAAAACCAAATTCCACATCTGATAAACACATGAAATACTGTAGGTGCTGATACTATATCTATATTTAGGAAAGAATAAGTGCAGTCAAGGCCAACCATACCTAAGTTAGACCTGGTGTTAGATCTTTCGATGATGGCCCTCTTGCTGGGGTTGTTGAGCACGGACCTTTTGGCCAGAGCTATGTCTGCCGTAACCCTTGTAATGGATATCCTTAATGCAACGGATTAAATGGATACAGAATATTAAAATCCACAGTATCAGTTGTTACGCAACCCCGCATTTATCCTAGAGAACAGCCTAGTCAAAACAAGTGGTCAAACACAGTACATCAAGTATAACGTGTAACTGCTTTCCATATTCCCTGCGGTACGGGCGGTGGTTCGCATCGGGCCCGGTAGCGCTGGACCGCCTGGTTTCACAGCAAGCATGCAGAGGGGGTGAGTAACGTGTTCAGGGACAGGGCCGGCCACATGACTCCTCACCTGCCGTCAAACCTGTGCTTCAGGAAGTCAAAGAGTGCTTTCTGCATCATGTCTGTCACCTGGACACGTAGCACACAGAGCCAGAAGGGTGACACGGGATGGAGGCCAAGAAAGGTGGAAACAGGAGGGAAAAAAGAAGGAGTTTATAAGAGGGAAAGGAAAAGATGGTTTCCAAAAGACTGAAAGGAAAAAGCAGTAGGAATGTAATCCACCTCGCAGCAAGCTAGGCCTTGGTGACAAGACCCATTCCTTGTAAAGATTAATACATTTTTAGGGGTACGTTTTTATATATAAAAAAAAAAAGGTGACAAAGGTGCCCAATGACATTAAAAGAACAGTCATCCTTTTTGGTTTCAGAATTTGTGCAAAATCGGTCTCATCTTTCTCCATACAGCACCATTCAGCACCATTAGCCATCCAATAAACACCGCTCCATATAATTCATTATGACATCCATGCACAAAGTCCATTCAGGCTCCGCTGGCGGTGCCTTTAGCGCTGAAGGATGGAGGCAGGACACAAGCGCACGGAGAACGAAGGACATTTCACAAAGAAACCGGAACACGGCGAAACCTCGACAAAACACGGGACAGGAACAAACAGAACATGGTCACATTGTTTGGGTTCTACCCAGACAAAGACCGACAGGATACAACGGGGAAGCAGGAAACAGGGTCCGTGATGAGGGAGAACAGGTGCGGGCGGAATGTGCCAGAACGTGTCGGTGCCTAGGAATTCTCCCACTGGGCCAAGCCATCCATCAAAGCACAAGCCTGATCTCTGGTTCCTTTCCACCTCATTTTCTACAGAATGAATCCTAGTTACATTAAATAAGGTAATTAAGCCCTACAATGAAGTGTCACAAAGACACTGTGTGATGAATTGGACTCTAGTGGGCCAGACCAGTCTCAATGAAGGATATTTTTGTATGGCATTTGAATGAGAAGAACTGCAGTGGTAAAGAAAAGGCTTGGGAGGAGCAGTTCGAAGCATTTGTTACTGTATATGCTCTAAATAATAAATATATAATATAATAAAATATATTATAAACTGGGTGGTTTGGGTCTTAGATGCTGTAATGACTTCTGTTCTGATGACATTGGTGCCCATGTTAACAAAAAGGCATGTCAGGGTTTAGTGGTTTAGTAGAAATACCAAGCCACCTTGTGACTTATTGGTAAGGATTTAAGGGACAGACCAAAATAAAATAAATGTGCCTCAAGTTCAAGTATCATGACTTTCAACAGTATCCAGAACCAGAACATGGCAGTTAATCATGGCCAATATATAATATCCGATATGAAAAATTTCCTCTGGCCATATTTATTAAATATAGGTACAAGTTGGGAATGCTTTTTGTGCCCTTTACGCACAAAAAATAACCATATATTTCATACCATACTTGAATACTTTTTTATATTTAGTATTTAATACTTTTAAAAATTTACTAGGATCTTTTTTTCATGAAAAATGGTGTAAGCTCCCTTAACACTGAACATGATTGACCACAGCATCATGCTGTTCACCGACACCAGTGAAATTGCACATTTTGGACCATTATACATCTCTGTAGAACAAATTGTGTTTGACAAAATGTTTCTTCTCTTACACTGCACAAAGATCGCAATGCAGATGATTTGTTTTCCTTGTACACAGAGCTTCTTCCTGTGCTGTTTAGCTTTATGTTTCTCATTTCAAGCTGTGGTCTATTTTTTTAGGCTGACGTGTTTTACCCAGAAGGCTGTTACCACGGCAACACAGCGGAGCAGAGATGAGGACTGTGATTCTGTGTGACGATGATCTTGGCCCCCACTTCCCCCGTACATGCTGAGAGAAAGATGTTGCCCTCCTTTTTTAGCAAGCTGCCATGGTGGTTATTGGCTGGATGAGACACATATGTCATTTATTGTATTTAAACCCATTTAAAGCTGGGATACCGAGTTTTAACATACATGTTTAAAACACATGTTCATTCATTAGGTGTTGTATACCCATTGATTCTCATAGAATATAACTTCAAAACGCCTTATGACCCTAACCCAGACCCTGTAAGGTTGTTTTACTCCGATGTTCGAAAACCATGTAAACTTTAACAAAACTGTGAGTCTCAAAAGGTGGATGAACCAACATTTATAGACATCTACAACTTTATATTAAAATCACAGGCCTCGCGTTTTTGAGAGCAGTAAATAAAACCCACACCACAGTTTTTCCTAAAACACCAGAAGGGTGATCGCTTTTGCTATATTGTCTCATCTTGAAATATCTAACGTGACAGTGAACGTGGAGTCATTGAATGCCAATGTGGGTTCATGCTTAAAACAATCGGTGGTGTCTCTACTTTTATACGCTTACGTTCTGCCATGTCGGTCACGGTGTTGTTTCACCGTGGGGTGCCGCACGGCACCAGGTACGTCAGTTTGGAATGACATCATAGACACATGAGCCAATGAAACAGTTGACCATCGCCATGCCTACCTCATATCCCTTCAGGGACGGCCCTACCAGGACCACTGGCCTCATGGAGGGGACCACATCGTAGGGGGGGATGTGTTCAGTCTGAGGGTTAGTGGAGGACATTACCACACTAAGAATCCAGCAACAGGACATTGACAGAGTGTTTAACATCAATGATAGGAACAGTAACTAATTGAATGAGTAAAAGGCAAATATCGAGTATATGCTATGGTAAAGGTTACTGTAAATATAAAGCTTTAGTACAGTGACTACAAACAATGTCAACGTTTGAACGAAAATGTTGTTGCAAGCCTAATTACATTCTTCCTAGACAGGTATGACTGGATGTAAAAAAAAGAAAACTAATTCACTACTATTACGTTTAAGGGATAAACGGCCTTTCCAACAACAATGTGAATATAGCAGGATGTTGTTAATGTGATGACAAAGTGATATTATTATCAATATTATAGACGTACCATCCAATATTTTTTTCTAAATAAAAAAAGTAATTAGTAAGAACTAAGCCCTGGCCAGACTATTAAATAGTATTGATAGTATTAATAGCCATGTCTAACATGGACAGGTAGAGAGGTACCGCAACATACAGTATATTATCAGTCTACATTCAACCAGATCCTGAGGGTTACCTGTTAGGGTTGTGTGTGGATTCATGAGTACAAAGTGTGTACTCACCACTTTCTGTTTCTGCTTCCCTGTAAAAATAGAAAAGGAACTGCTAAGTACCATTGAATGATAAGCAGAAACCTAATACCATATATTTCCTAACAGACGGATAACTGTACAATATAAGCCTACTGAAATTCCAGTCATGGATTTAAATATTAGATGGAAACATTTAAATAGAACAATAATGAATAACTTATCACACAAATAAATGAAGTATTAGATATACAGTATGTTTACAGTATATTTATGGTCAAAACACTTGATTTATTTGTTGCTTCTATTCCAAACCTCCTTTGCAGGTGACAGCCAATGGTTACTATTAAGTACCTCGGAAGAAGCCTCTGGTAAATTCGATTAGATTATAAGTGTTTGTTGAGTTAAAAAGAGAGTGCTATTTAAACGTATGTTTAGTGGCTTTCGAAAAAAGATGGGGCGTGATCCTTATATTTGGATAAATCATGTCTCATCTTGACTTGCCATTAAACCATAATATATTGCCCAGCCGAGTTTGGGCTGTACGGTTTGACTTAAAAACGTATGGACCTAATACTGGTCCATAATCCTCTTGGAAGAAGAGGAGGAGCCCCAGAGTGAATGGCTCACCTCATCCCAGTCCAAATGAACGTGCATGGCACATTCTGGAAGACACAAAGATCTCAGAACTCCACATTCCATCCATCAGTCATCAGCTACTGTTCTCTAGTTTTACATATAAATGTACTCTTGATATTGAGAGGTTGTAGCATTTCTGAGGACATTCTTAGAAATCGAAAACTACGCTTTAGCTGCAAGAGCAGAACAAAATGAGATTTTGCATCGTATTACTCTGATAGTGATAACCATTTATTTGGTAGGTCACAAATAGGAAGTAACCGATAGCTCTTAGACTGAATTGGATATGTTAATAAACAACACATTGAGGAACAATGACATGGTATGTTAGAGACAAGGACAATAGATCATAGTTCTGTTTGGTTAATGAATAGTTCTGAGAAACGAGTAACCAAGTGCTCCTCCTGGACAGACGCCCTTCCCCTAATATGCTTCTGTCTTGAGGCTCACCTGCGGAGGGAGGGGTGGGTTTGAACCCACCGGAAACCATGTCACCTAGACTGGAGGAGGAATTCCCACTGGACTTACTGCAAAGCACAAAGGATGACAGAGAGACAGAGAAGAAGAATTAATGTGGAACCCAGACAGTCTCATCCATCACTTAAGTCCCCCAGACCAGCATCCTCAGGAGAAACAGGGTCACAAACCCCTCGCTGTCTTTAATTTGTGTTTTTAATGTTTGACATCCTCCGTGATTCAATGTTTCTCTTTAATTATGCTCTTTAATTGCCCTGTGCTTGTTCTTTTCCATTTTTTATTTTACTGTAAAGTGTGACAGTGTTTTAGAAGATAGTGTTGACAGTAGAATCTAATTATCTAACCATTGTATTTGAAAGTACTATATCAGTACAGTATTTGGTAATTAATTAAGTATTGTTTATCCATTGTTTGGAACAATTGAATCCACAAATTACTAAAACAAGGAGCTAGAAATGAAGTGACTAATAAACGTTTATAAATAGTGATTGTCTTGGAGATTTTGTGAGACAACATACCCACTGTTTTACCACAACTGTTACATAATGTAACCCTCAGCAACATGAGGCCAACGCTGAAGACAAAATGTCCTTTAAAATAGATAACAAAGAGTTAAAGCAGAGCTGAATGACTCGACGTTACAAATCAATTGTGAGAGTGACTATTTCTCTGTATTGCAATTGTGAGGAAAATAATATGCTGCGACACGTTGAGTCGTTGCTTGTCATGTACGTTTCAGTGCATTTCAACATCTGTTACTGACATCGCTGGTCTGTTGTTAGAGGAAGGACCCCTCAATCACAGCAGAGGAGCACCAGGGAGTTGAGTACGCGGCCTCCGATCCCACCCCGGATCACCCGCGGCCCAGCACCAAGGCCTTACCCGTATGAGCGAGTACCCCTCTTCTGCTCCTGTTGTAAACGAATGGTCTCCAGTTTCAGCGGGCTGGGGATGAAGCCGATCTCACAGCCCTCCTTCACCAGACGGCCGATCCACCAGTCGTTACTGTACTTCTATAGCGAGGATGACAACAGAAAACATGGCAATGACTGAAAGCATGCGTGCGTGCGTCGCAAATCCTCAGTATGGAAGAGTGTGTAAACTATAGATATATACGCACACTGTCTCAAACAGAAGTGTGTAAACTATAGACATATTCGCACACTGGCTCAAACAGAATAGAGTGTGTAAACTATAGACATATATATATAGACATACGCACACTGTCTCAAACAGAAGTGTGTAAACTATAGACATATTCGCACACTGTCTCAAACAGAATAGAGTGTGTAAACTATAGACATATACGCACACTGTCTTAAACAGAATAGAGTGTGTAAACTATAGACATATAAGCACACTGTCTCAAACAGAATAGAGTGTGTAAACTATAGACATAATACGCACACTGTCTCAAACAGAAGTGTGTAAACTATAGACATATACGCACACTGTCTCAAACAGCAGTGTGTAAACTATAGACATATACGCACACTGTCTCAAACAGAAGTGTGTAAACTATAGACATGTACGCACACTGTCTCAAACAGCAGAGAGTGTGTGAACTAAAGACATATACACACACTGTCTCAAACAGAAGAGAGTGTGTAAACTAAAGACATTTACACACACTGTCTCAAACAGAAAAGAGTGTGTAAACTATAGACATATACGCACACTGTCTCAAACAGAAGTGTGTAAACTATAGACATATATGCACACTGTCTCAAACAGAATTGTGTAAACTATAGACATTTACATGCACTGTCTCAAACAGAAGAGAGTGTGTAAACTATAGACATGTACGCACACTGTCTCAAACAGCAGAGAGTGTGTAAACTAAAGACATATACACACATTGTTTCAAACAGAAGTGAGTGGGTAAACTATATACATGTACGCACACTGTCTCAAACAGCAGAGTGTGTAAACTAAAGAGAAACAGAAGAGAGTGGGTAAACTATAGACATGTACAGAAACTGTCTCAAACCGCAGAGGGTGTGTAAACTATAGACATGTACGCACACTATCTTAAACAGCAGTGTGTAAACTATAGAGATGTATGCACACTGTCTCAAACAGCAGAGAGTGTGTTAACTCCACAGACACACCAGACTGTATAATGTACCCACTCGGTGTGACTCATTGGCCCATTGTTATTGATTGCAGAGCGGGGACATGCATTATTGATATGGCTTCATCCGTAATACCCCTTGAACAGATGTGGCTTGCAGCAAACACAGGCTTTTTCTAAAATGACATCCTATTCTCTGTAGAGCGGCAACTCTACAAAGTAGACCAACCCATCAACACCCGACAACAGGACTTTGGGAACATGCACCCCTTTTACCGGCCCGAAAGCCTAGACGGGGAGGAGGCGGGCCAAGAGGTTCTCCAAGGTTCCACTTCAAAGGTTATCCAATGAAATTCTTCCTGACACAGAGCCAAGGCAACTGTACAAAGTAGACCAACCCATCAACACCCGACAACAGGACTTTGGGAACATGCACCCCTTTTACCGGCCCGAAAGCCTAGACGGGGAGGAGGCGGGCCAAGAGGTTCTCCAAGGTTCCACTTCAAAGGTTCTCCAATGAAATTCTTCCTGACACAGAGCCAAGGCAGCTAAGAACCAGACATTGGAGACAATGGGCTACATAATCAATACATTTATTTCTTCTTGGGGGTTACTAATGGATGTGCCAGACTCTTGGAACAGCTGATGCCTCACCTGGCCATGGCAGGAGCAGTTGTTATGACAACGTTTGACAAGAGGCGGAACCCTGTTACCTTTACAACCAGGAGCCTTGGGCTCCTGACAACATCTTTCTTCCCCACATAGGAATAAGACGCCATTTCAGAAAAGCAAAACAGTCTCAAAGAATGTTGTTTCACTTCCTGGGAGGAATGACGTGATTTCCGTTATGTAAAAGTGGGAAGCTAGTTTCCTGTGCGGCACAAAGAAACATTCTTCCCAACCCTCCACTAATCACACCTGTGTTTATCATGTGTTCGGCATGATTTGATTTGTTGAACTGGGTTTGCTTTTTCACATCACAGTTATCAATATGAGATAAAAACAGGAATTAGTGCTTCTTATGATATCATCATTCTGTTGTGACTCTCAGATTCTCACCATTTACACAAACAATTTGGTCACAAGACTGTATGCATGCTGTACCTCTTTAATGTGCAAGAAGTCCTTGGCATCAAAGGAAATGGCCGTTCCTGCCACAGGGACATCTTCATCCAGGGCACCGCAGTAACTTACATTTGTCTTTACAGCAAAAGCCACCGCTTTGGCCTAAAAACATGCAGGAAACAACATTAGCTAATACTTTGTGACGCTGTGGACATCCTCAATGAGAGGGGTGAGTATGTGCAGAGAGCATATGATTACACCTGCTGTTGTTTGCTGTTGTGTTTCTGTTTATAAAACCATGGCGGGCTGAGAAGCTGAAAAATATGTTGTCCATGAAAGCAGGCGAGGAAGGATAAACGAGGACCAATAGCGGAGCGCTCGTCAGTGTTCTAGTCATCTCTAAGTAAAGCATACCGTTTTTAAATGCTGTCCTCTTGCCAGTGATGAGAGGACGTGTTGTTGTAAAATCCATGGCCGAACAGTCCCAGTCTCTGTTGTTGAGACTGAGAATCGCTTTTTGGTTTTGTTTTTAATTAGTTGTGGATTTTCATTATACAAGTTAAGTTACCCCCAACTGCCCTGTACCTAAAGACTGTTGCAATAAAAGAACAAAAAGTAACTGTTTCTGTCCACCACCCTACAATGCAAAAAGAGACGCCTAGTGTTGCCTACTGATTGAGGCCATGTTCTGAACATCCTGTGAGTCTGTGAGCCAGTAAGGCTTCACGTTGGGACACACCGCACGTGGTTTGTCTCACCTTGGCCTTCTCCAGCTGTACAGCAGCCTGCTGCTCCTTCTCCAGCTTGCCGCCTGCCGGCTCCTCCTCCAGGGAGACATCTGAGTCAGATGGTCGGCTAGTGTAGGAGTCAGCTGAACCCTACAGAAGGACACCATTATAAAGGTGAAACATTGTCTTGATGAGATCCAGATTGATACAGATGGGTGCCATATTAAGGGAAAAACCAACAGAAACATAAACAAATGTGCTAATATTGGCAGAATACTCTGAGCTTTGATGGCAGGTGTTAGATGGATGGTATTCAAGAGTCACATGTCTGGGAATATACCTCTCCAAGCGGGATCAAAGGAACCCTGATTAAACCGTTTCCCACAGCTGGTGAGCTGCCTGGCTACTCTCAGTTGAAGTGATCAAACTAAAAACTACATTAAGCATAGAGATTGGCAATAGAGAGAGACAGGCTGGGTCAAGACTGTACGAGATGGACCAGTGTGTAAGAGAGAGACAACCAGAGCCTAAGTCATGGAACCAGAGCCGGTCAGAATCGGTGAGTGTCAGAGCGAAGACCGAACTGCGAAACAAGAACCGCGGGCTGGCACACAAGACAGCCCTCATTACGTAAAAACAGCTTCAGTCTACCTTGGCATATATTCTACATGTTGCAGCAATGCTATTGGAGGGATGTGAAACCATCCTTCCACACTCATTTCCATGATGTTTAATAACTGATCACATTCAGGAGAATGTGATTCATGTTTACTCCATACCAAAAACTATGACCTCCTCTGACCTTCCTCATTTCAAAGTCACATAGTTTGAGACACAAGCGCACTGCGACCAGCGTTTCGCCCCCGACGGCTGATCATGAATGTCATGGCGCAGAGAGAGCGGTTACTCTCAGACCTTCAGGATCTCCTCTCATATCTCGTTTCAGTAATTACGTCTCTCATAGCTGTAAAGCTGAGGTCTGCTATCGAGACACCTGCTATTGGGGCGGCTCTGACCTCTTTCTTTTTCTGCTCGTATGGACGCCTTCGAACACGACCTTAGTGGCTACAGCGACCGCATAGTATCCCTTGAGGAATCGGTTGGGATACTCTCGTCTGAGAACCGGGAACCAAAAACTTGTGGACAAGACTGACGACCTGGAGGCCCGCTTGTGCCGCTGCAACTTTTGAGTGATCGGAGTTCCAGAGACGTGGTAAGGCGGGGACCCGATGGGATTCATGACAGTTTTTTGCGGAAGGGTTGGGTTCCACTCTTGTTCTTGCTCGCCTGAAACTGGACAGGGCTCTCCACATCGGCCCTCCCCCGACACATGGAGGAGACGACACCAGGCCCAGGGTGTTTGTCGTTAGGTTCCATCATTTCCAGGACAAGGAGCGGATTCTCCGAAAGGAAAAACGGAGACCTATTACACTACCGCTGTCACAGGGTGTTTATTCTCCCTGACCACATATGCTGTCGTTAGGAGAAGAGCTGCATTCCTTGACATAAAACGCAGCCTCACGAAAATAACGTCAAATTCTCTCTACGCTTTACTGCCTGTCTATGTCTTAAACACGAAGGGGAGAGGCTGCATTCCCACTCTCACGAAGAAGCCTAGCGCTGGTTCGACCGCCACCTTTAAATTGATTCGGACGCAGAGAGTGGCTGAGAGTGGGTGTGTGGACCGTTGGAGGTTCCGGAACCCCTTCTCTCATGGGCATAACTCTTTCTCTTATATAGGCAATTTTGTAATTGACTGGGCACTGCTTCCAAATGTGACCTCCTCTGAATATTTACCCATAGTATTATCTGACCATGGTCCTCCTGGCCCCTGATGTATTCTTGTCTGAACAACCTTGTTCCCCTGTGTGTTGGAGCTCCGACTCTCTTCTTCTATCTGATGCGGCCTTCTGTGACCTCCTTTCCACTTGCATTGATCATTTTCTCTTTTCAAACCAGACTGAATCTCTACGAGGCATACCTACGAGGCATAATTATTTCCTACTCTTCTCATGTGAACAAAGCTGGAAAGGCCAAGTTAGAGAAACGTTCTGAAGCCACCCTTAAACTAGATCACCAATATTCCCTGATTCCATCTCCAGAGCTGCATAAGCAAAGGCTTGAACATACACTCAGATTGGAACCTCTTGTCTACTAAAGATGCGGAACGGCTGCTGTTGGGCTCACATGCTAAATATTATCAGCATGGGGCGTGTCGTCTGCTGGCACACCAATTAAAGGGCTGCTTCTTGTCTAATTCCCCAAATGAATGATCCTTCTTGTAGTTCAATTTCAGACCCTAAGGGGATCAATGACACCATCAAATATTTCTTTCTTTACACGTCTGAGCTCCCATCAGATACTGCTAATATGACTCGGCTCCTGGGTGGTCTGGACACTCCTTCTGTGGGCTCCAGCACGGTGGCTGAACTTGATTCCCCTCTCATCCTTAAAGAAGTTGTGAAGTCTATCAAGTCCATTTCACGCCAAGTTAGCACCCTTGCTATTATCTATGTAGAATGAGTCACTGGAACATGGCGCGCTGCCACAGACTCTTACGCAAGGCGTCAATTGTGCTTCCCTTTTCTTCCTGCTTTTCATTCAGGCCCCTAAGCATCCTTGATGTCAATGTGAAGGTGCTGGCTAAAGTCATAGCAAAGTGACTCAATATTGTCTCAATGCCAGATTCCCTCGACCTGGAAATCTGTTCACCTCCCTACTATTTTGCAATGGCTATGTGACGTTATGTTTTTTTTTTGTTCTTGAGAATATTAAGTATTCCCACAGGGGCTGTAGTGGTGTTTTTTATGCAAATCTTATTTCATATTTTCCTGTGTTCCAGAGGCTCCCTTCGGATGTTGTGCTTACATGTTTTATTTTTTATTAATATCATTATTAATTCATTTTTATCCATCTAACTTTAGTGTCTTGTTTTCATGTTTATGTGTCTCATAAAAATAAATAATGTATATAAATCTAATTTGTTGGTACTCTCACAGCTCACTGATATAATGCTTAATTCCTCTTGAGAAATGATGAAATTATAAGCAACTGTATCATGCCTTTGGTATGTAATAGAATAAAGCAAGGGAGCTGTGAAAAAACATGAATCATTGCTTACTCTACAAAGATAATCTAAAATGGCCTGGAAAACATTTGTTGGTACCCCTTAGAAAAGATAATAAATAATTGGATAATAGTCATATTTTAAACAAATTACTTTCTTTAATTAGTATCACACATGTCTCCAATATTGTAATCAGACATTAAGCCTATTTAAATTGAGAAAAGATTCACTGTGCTGATTGGTATCATTGTGTGCACCACACTGAACATGTACCGGAGAAAGCAAAGGAGAGAATTGTCTGAGATCAGAAAGAAATGTATAGAGAAGCATGGTAAAGGTAAAGATCTCAAGAAGTAATAATAAAATGATTCAAGGTCCATGGAAGTGTAGCCAACCATCCTGGGTGCAGCCACAAGAGAAAAATCTACCCCAGATTGAATTCAAAGTGAAGGTACGTCAGTTTTAGATAGCACCATCTGTCACTATAAGGAAAAAGACCCAAGAGGACATCACTTTTGAAGGAAAAACATAAAAAGCCAGACTGATATTTCCTTAAATGCACACGGACAAGCCACATTCCTTCTGTACAGACAAAACTGGAGCTTTTTGGCAAGTCATATCAGTTCTTTGTTTGCAGATGACAAAATAAAGCTATTAAAGAAAAGAACACTATAATTACGGTCAAACACGAGGGGGCTCGGTTATGTTTTGGGGCTGCTTTGCGGCATCTGGCACAAGGTGCCTAGAATTTGTGCAGGGCGCAATGAAATCTCAAGACAATCAAGGCATTCTGGAGCAAAACCCAGCCCAGTCAGAAAGCTCTTTTTCAGTTATAGGTCCACAGTTCTCCATCAGGATACTGACCCAAAAAACTCAGCTAAAAGCACCCAAGAATGGATGAGAAAAAAACATTTGACTATTCTGAAGTGATCTGAATCCAATTGAACATCTATGGAAACAGCTGAAACTTGGAGTCTAGAGAAGGCACCCATCAGACTTTAAACAGCTGAAGCAGTTTGCTCAGGAAGAGTGTGCCAAACTACCCCTGTTGGTTTTGGTGCAGAAGTTGCATTGGGAGCAAAGAATTCTGTTAAATATAAAATAAGTGCCAATTACTTTTGTCAGTTTTAAGTTATTTCAGAGAGAATTGTGTTTTCTTTGTTATTTGTGGATATATGTATATATCCATTTACAGTGGGGAGAACAAGTATTTGATACACTGCCGATTTTGCAGGTTTTCCTACTTGCAAATCATGTAGAGGTCTGTAATTTTATCATAGGTACACTTCAACTGTGAGAGACGGAATCTAAAACAAAAATCCAGAAAATCACATTGTATTTAAGTAAGTAATTTGCATTTTATTGCATGACATAAGTATTTGATACATCAGAAAAGCAGAACTTTATATTTGGTACAGAAACCTTTGTTTGCAATTACAGACATCATATGTTTCCTGTAGTTCTTGACCAGGTTTGCACACACTGCAGCAGGGATTTTGGCCCACTCCTCCATACAGACCTCCTCCAGATCCTTCAGGTTTCGGGGCTGTCGCTGGGCAATACAAACTTTCAGCACCCTCCAAAGATTTTCTATTGGATACTGGCTAGGCCACTCCAGGACCTTGAGATGCTTCTTACGGAGCCACTCCTTAGTTGCCCTGGCTGTGTGTTTCGGGTCGTTATCATGCTGGAAGACCCAACCACAACCCATCTTCAATGCTCTTACTGAGGGAAGGAGGTTGTTGGCCAAGATCTTGCGATACATGGCCCCATCCATCCTCCCCTCAATGCGGTACAGTCGTCCTGTCCCCTTTGCAGAAAAGCATCCCCAAAGAATGATGTTTCCACCTCCATGCTTCACGGTTGGGATGGTGTTCTTGGGGTTGTACTCATCCTTCTTCTTCCTCCAAACATGGCGAGTGGAGTTCAGACCAATGATCCCTCACCTTTCTCATGATCATTGATGCCCCACGAGGTGAGATCTTGCATGCAGCCCCAGACAGAGGGTGATTGACCGTCATCTTGAACTTATTCCATTTTCTAATCATTGCGCCAACAGTTGTTGCCTTCTCACCAAGCTGCTTGCCTATTGTCCTGTAGCCCATTCCAGCCTTGTGTAGGTCTACAATTTTATCCCTGATGTCCTTACACGGCTCTCTGGTCTTGGCCATTGTGTAGAGGTTGGAGTCTGTTTGATTGAGTGTGTGGACAGGTGTCTTTTCTACAGGTAACGAGTTCAAACAGGTGCAGTTAATACAGATCACGAGTGGAGAACAGGAGGGCTTCTTAAAGACAAACTAACAGGTCTTTGAGAGCCGTAATTCTTACTGGTTGGTAGGTGATCAAATACTTATGTCATGCAATAAAATGCATATTAATTACTTCATACAATGTGATTTTCTGGATTTTTGTTTTAGATTCCGTTTCTCACAGTTGAAGTGTACCTATGATAATAATGACAGACCTCTACATGCATGGTAAGTAAGAAAACCTGCAAAATCGGCAGTGTACCAAATACTTGTTCTCCCCACTATATGTAGGTATATACATATACTGTTTATATACAGCATTCCTCGTTTCCTCAATTGTTTCCAATTATGTCAGGATGGCTCAGGCAAAATGAAGTAGGCTGCACTAGCGTTAGAACTTTGACGTAGTGTCAGCGAGGATTACCAACACAATGTGGAGTTCAGTGTGGTTCATCTTTAAAACTTACCCCAGATTCACTGGAAGCCGCACTGTGATGAATTCATCAAAAAGGTTCAAAGAAAGCTTGCTCTGGGTCTGCTGTGTCTTTTGGCCTTGTGCAACAAGGTTAATCAACCTTCAAGCGGCATGCTGCTTTTGTGTGGGATTGTCTGATTCCTGGATCAAAGTAGTCTATTGCTAATGCATTCAATAGTCCTTTCTCAGAAGAGCACAAGTCTGAATGGAACGAGACAATAAGAGGCAGGGAGAGGGAGACACAGATGAAAAGAGACACAGGAAGACAGACAAAGAGAGAGACAGAGACACAAGAGCGGTGGAGGAAGAAATAATGTGTCCATGTCTCTGTTTGTGTTACTCCCAGAGTGGGGGTGGGTACTGTGGCTCAACCCCTCACCCAGCCTTAGGCAGGGCCAGTCTCATGTCATTACAATCAGGAAAGCTGCCCCCCGATACCACACACACACACCCTACTATCTCCCTTATTAGCAACAAGTCAGTGGCTGCTGGGGAAGAGCCCCAGTACAACACCCGTCCACTCAGAACAGAAAGAGGGAATAAGAGTGTGAAGAAGAGATTGAGGAAGATAGGGGGACAGCTGGTAACAAAGAGACTGCGAAAGAGAGAGCGTGAAAGAGAGTGGCCAACAGAGAATCACATCTACTTGTATTCGTCACATGCTTCCTAAACCATAAGTGTAACAAATGAATACACTTAAGTATGGGCCTTTCAAACAACACCAAGTTCATAAGTAAAAGATATTTGTGAACATATACCTTCAAAGTTTTGGTTAATTTTCTTTTCCTAAATTTCCTTGTTTCTGGAAAAAAAATCTATTAAAATAATATCAAATTGGAATGGTGTTTTGCATACACTATTTAATGAAACTGCCAGTTGAGAACCGGTAAGGCGTCTGTTTCTTAAAATAAATACTCTAATATATTTGTCCCCTTGGTAATTTGGGCACAGAGGCCTTCCACTCTCACTTAAAGCCAGTTTGTGCTGTTCTGTGAACGGAGTAGAACACATTGTTGAACAAGATGTTCAGATTCATGGCAATTTTTTGCATGGAATAGCCCTAATTTCTTTAGAATAGACTGACAAGTTTCAATAGAAAGTTCTTTGTTTCTGGGCATTTCGAGCATGTAAACGAACCCACAAACGCTGATGCTGAAGATACTGAACTAGCCAATTTTATTGCTTCCTTAACCAGCTCAAGTTTTCAGCGGTACTAATAGAATCGCAAAACGGTTTTGTAATGATTAATTAGCCTTTTGAAATGATATACTTGGATTAGCAAACACAACGTGCCATTGGAACACAGACTGATGAAGTGACTGGATAGATAATACACAGTAGCATGTGTGATTCTAAAAGGGTGCATGTATTCCTGTGCCTCATCAGTATGTACGCCTGTACAGGTTCTGTGTGAACAAACAAGGGCACGAGCATGCATGCGTACGGGTTGTGTCAAGTGTGCGTGCACGCATAGAGGAAGAGACAGAGAGACACAGCCTCACGAGCCCCACACACACCAAGAGCACGCAGTGAAGCCTTAAAATGCCAGCACACACCGCCTGCCGCGAGGGGTGGAGGCCTCAGAAGGGGGGCCGAGGGGGACTCTATTTCAGGCTTCCTGACGAAGGTGCTGCGAGACATTAGCAGCGCCAGTTTCACAGAGCCAACTGACATCAGTCGGCGCCGAAGTCTGAAAGCTGGTCTTTGCTAAAGAGCCCATTCCCGTGCAATCAGGACGATGAACTTCTTGTGTGCCACATAGGTTCATTTAAATCCCTGCTGTCGAAACCCGCTGGACACACCGCAGCCCCCTGGGTCGGTCACGTGACCCCAGGACACGTTAAACAGTGCCCTTGTTCTGTAGCACGTCCCCCGGTCTCCCCCCTTGTTCTGTAGCACGTCCCCCGGTCTCCCCCCTTGTTCTGTAGCACGTCCCCCGGTCTCCCCCCTTGTTCTGTAGCACGTCCCCCGGTCTCCCCCCTTGTTCTGTAGCACGTCCCCCGGTCTCCCCCCTTGTTCTGTAGCACGTCCCCCGGTCTCCCCCCTTGTTCTGTAGCACATCCCCCGGTTTTATCGTTGGACAAACCTCAGGCACGTGAACCACACGTCTGCCGCCACCACTTCCTCTGCTTCCATTTTCTTTCAAAATGAGTCGGTGTCTTGACCGTTTTCTCCCAAGCCGCAACCTCTGAAGAACTCCCACTATGGCTGTACGCAGCGAGGTGTAGACGCCATGTCACGCCTCTGGCCTTTCGGTGCAGGGCTTTTCTTCGCAGTACCGAGTAAAGCAAGCAGAAGATGTTGTGGCACAGTATCAGGTTTAGGGTTGAGGTTATCAGGTTTCTCTGTGTATCAGCGGAGAGCCTGACAGGTAAACACTGAAAGCTATTCTTTCATACTTCCATGCTGTGGATGCCACTCGTCTTTAACTTATTTTTCTCTTGGCTTAGAGTTCTACGTTCTCCACAAAGACCAGTAGCCGTTTCCCTTTACGTATGCTTTTGTCAAAATGGAGCCAGTGGTGTCTGTGATATCACAAGTTACTAACTTACATGCATGATTGCGTGTTAACTAATGGGTGGAAACAGATCTATAGTCCATCCTCAATTGCATTGCAGGGAAAAATATTAGTACATCTTTCACAAAGGACGACCTCTAAAACTACCCATTAAAATGAATAACCTTCCTTTATACATACAAGCCACCATGTATTACTTTAGTGGCAACCTGCTCTGTGGTTCAGCAGAAATCTAAGTTATTCTACAAAGCAATATTCACTGAATCCAGTCAGCCAATCAGTCTACTTTAGAACATTATAAAAGCCAACCAGCTGGTCTGTCTTTCCATTACATCAGACTCAGCAATACTAGAGAGGATGAGGGAAACATAGCCCCATTGAGGAAGGATGAGAGAGATAGCCCTACTGAAGAGAGGACGGGAGACCTAGCCCTGCTGAGAAAACGGGAGACTGAGTCCTACTGGAGAGGACAGAAAGACTCTACTACCTACTGGGAGAGAATGGGGAATATTTTTTTGTCTTTTTTTATTATTACAAATACTTTTTTTTACTACCTGATGTTGAGATACTGAGAAGTAAGGAACAAGACAGCCAAACTCCACGGTATATTCAGAACAGGGTTCAATGTGTTTCATGTCAGTGCTCTGCATGAGCACAATGAAAACAATTCAGGCACAAGCACAGTACCTGTAGCCATGGCCAAGATCTGACTAAACCATGTCTGCATGTGGACGCTTTTTCATCCACTGGTCAACCAAAAAACAAACAAACGCAACTTCCACAGGAGAGGATTAATTTAACCTTGAGGCTACAAGGTAAGCGCCATTTTCGGAAAGCCAATCTCAAATCAGCTGTATGATTGGTCAAGAGAGAAGGAAAGAAGTGTAGAACCAAAGTGAAATCTGCAGGTGCCTCTTGAGTCGAGGGAGAGAGAAGTGCTCGTTTGAGGCACGGCGGGTCGACACGCGGGACGTTTTGGTCGCTGGCCCCCATCACCAGGCAACCCAATACCCAAAAAATACCTAACATCTAAAAGCTCCAATGCACACGCATTATTCGTTATGTTATGTGAAATAACTTTGGGCAAATAAAATATTTGATATATACATTTGATGTCTGGAAATCACATTTTAAAACGATTGGTCAACTTTCTTTGGTCCACGTGTGTCCTAAAATGCATTTAATTTACGTTTTGAAATATAATGCATTGGGATTCACACACTTCTAGGTCACTAGGCGATTATCTGTGAGCGTCTTGAAGGCTAGGCTGGAGTTTATCAGGCCACACTCACGACGTGCTCAGTGCTCCAAGCCCCTATCTGATCCCAGTCAGTCTAAAACACTCAGAACACCACTGGTGACCTCTGACTCTTACCAATACAAGACTTCATTCTAGGTCACTTCGAATCCCTGATCACCTTAATAGTAAACATGACACGTGTTCTGGTATTTGTTCTGATTCTGGATCAACTATAGCAGAATGAGGACCGAGACCAGACAACCCCTCTCAGGACTCCTCCCTCTGCAAGACACAGCGGCGGAGGTTCGGGTGGAGTAGATTACTGAGGTGGCCCACCTATCCTGTGTGCCTTGTAGAGGGAGGATCCACAAATGAAAAAGGATAAGAAAAAAGGATGTTGATTTATTTAAATAAAACTGACGTTTTGGGAAATGTGTTTTTTCGTGTATGATGATCACTGGTCGTACAGTGCTGAGTTGGGGAAAAGTCCATCATCCATCAGCCAGTATGACAGTGTGGTGATGCATTTCAGAAGAGAGCTATGGCTTATATACACTTACACACAGCAAAAGAAATCCAGAAACTATTTCCTCTCCAAATGAATAATAGTATTGACCATTGAACTATTGCCGATGCTGACATTACTATATCAATATACTATATTATGTTTCAGATTCTGACCAGCTTGTTGTGGGGAGAAACGGGGAGCTTTCAGATGTACACATTCCTGAATGTGGTCATTACCCTTTCTAATTCAAGGCAGTCTACTCTGTATTGTCTACCGGCTCACTAATGAACATGGAAATCATCCCTAAATCATCCCCAACCCCTCAGCCCCTCCCTAAAACCCCACCCTGCCCCTCCACAAACCCAACACCCAGCTCCTCCCTAAACCCCCACCCTGCCTCTCCCATCACCCAGACCCTCCCGATACCACCACCCAGATCCTCCCTGGCACCCCAAAACAACTCCCACCCAGCCCCTCCCTAAACCACCCATTCAGGCTCTCCCTAAACCCCCACCATGCCCCTCCCCACACCTCCATCCAGGCTCTCTCTAAACCCCCACCAAGCCCCTCCCCACACCTCCATCCAGGCTCTCTCTAAACCCCCACCAAGCCCCTCCCCACACCTCCATCCAGGCTCTCTCTAAACCCCCACCAAGCCCCTCCCCACACCTCCATCCAGGCTCTCTCTAAACCCCCACCAAGCCCCTCCCTACACCCCCAACCTGCTTCTACCTGCCGGGAACCAAGAGAGGTTAGTGTAGTTTGGAGGTGACGGTGACACAGAGACCCACAAATCCCTCTCCTCCGTTCCACCTCCTTCCCCTACGATCCACCCACCTCCTCTCTCCCAAATCCCCGGAGGAACACAATGCACACTGAATCTCCAGCCTCCCCTCAGACCTGCGTGGTCTGTCAATGAGAACATTCTGTTTGTGTGTTTGCATGCTTAGCCAGCGCCAACTGCTTAGTTATTTCTCTCACACACACACTCACACACAAACAAACACGAGCGCACACACACACACATAACCGCAAACGCACACATACGCGCACACACACACAATGCCAAAATGACAGCACAGACAGTTAACACTGCTTACACCGCCTCCTCCTCCAAAACCTTGTACTCACCGCCTCCGAGTCTTCGAATCCATGAAGGTACAAATTATCGTACATGGACGTTAGATATTCCAACAAGCACCTCTTGACGAATTGACAAAAATAGAAAGAATGGATTGAAGCACCAGCACCAGAGACGGATTAATGGGGGTTACATTCCTTCTAGGTGGAGAACCACATCAAAGCAGAAATGAGAAAAGGGTGGAGACCCTGATTTATTGGTGAAGGGTGAATTTGATGCTTTTGCTTCCAGCTTAAAATGTTCCTTATTCCGATATAAGGCTACGCAGAGCTTCAGTCATCCACAGAGGCTGCTGTCCAGATCCAGATCTGGCATTTTATCTGCCTTCCAAACCGAGAGCAGGAGACGCGAGACAACTGTTCCTCAATCACAGGCTGATGACAAAGCAGGGAGGCAGGCTGCTGATTGGCTGCTTCATGCTCCAGTCAGCTTGGTCAGGCATTCTCACTGATGGTGGAGAAGGAAGAGCAGAGGAGAACAGGAGAGACGGGTGTGTAGCTTAACAGGAGCAGCCTTTCCTCTACGCTTTTGACATTGGTCTCTTGTAGGTCTATACCAACGTCTAATAATGTCCGGTGAATTCTATCCATCTCTTTCTCCTACTCTTGTTGTACCAATTTTAAGGTGCTTCATTTTCAAGGGAAATGCGTTTAAAGCAAGTGAGGAAAACTAAAGAAACTAAAATGTTCCTAGGTGGATATATTCTAAATAGATCCAAAACATTAATTAATTTTTAAGAATTTCATAAAATTTACTTTGTCTTAGTCAAGGAGATTTATAAAAATGCTGCAAATATATTTACTTTAAATATACATTTAATTATTTAAATGTTTTCTGTGCTTTACTTACAGCAAGATTAGCAGGAAAGACAAAATGAAATTGTTCAAATGTTATACTGTCACTAAGTATTGACGTATTAGAGAAGAAAGGTGACAAAAGAGGTTTCATCACGAAATCCATAGTACAAAGATGCTCCCAGCCGGATATGATGCATTGACAGTTGCTTGCTGCATTGTGTTGGGGTTGGAGATAGGAGCTATGAAAGGGTTATTATGGCTAAAGCCACACCAGCTTCCCACTTTCCACAAGGCACATAATTCTCCCTCCAAGCACTATTGACTGCTCCTCGATTATGGACTCTCCTCTTCAGCTCACCCCACAGGTTGTCAATTTGGTTTAGGTCAGGGGACTGTGGGGGCAGACATTGCAAAAGCTTGATTCTGTGGTCAACTATGTTTTTTTTTCCAGATCTATGCTTTGGATCACTGTCCTTCTTGAAGATCCAACAATTACCCAGATGGTGTATAATTTTTTATTTTTTACCCTGTATGCTTACACTGTGCACTTTGAGTACCTAGAAAAGTGCTACAAGTTCAAATTATTATTATTATTATTACTTGACTACTATGATGTCATGTTCCCAGGGCCTTTGAATGCCAAACAGCTTACATATCATATATCCACCACCGTTCTTCAGAGCAGTTAATGATCTGCATGACCATTCTTCCTTTTACAGCATACTCATCGCTGGTGTTCATGGCTAAAGAGCTATATGTCTCATCTGACCATAGAATCCAATTCAATTCAAAATGAAATGTTGATATACATGCCTTAATGACAGTCAGCTGTCTTCTTGCAATACCTCCAGTTTGCTTGTTGGCATGGATATGGTGTCAAATTGTAGTTTTAGAGACTTGGTAACCCCAAGATTCCAAAATCGTATATCCTAGAACAGTGATAGCTGGAGAATTGTTACCTCTTTAACCATCCTCGTCACTCGTGTGTGGGAAAAATACACTTGCATCTTTAGACAGGTTCATCCAACTCCCAGAAGATTTCATCTTCTTAATTACTGCCCTAATAGTGGAGATGGGTATTTTTAGTCGTGTAGTATAATTTCTTTATAGCTACGGACTAGCTCAGAAACTCAGAAAGTATAGTATATTTGTTTATAACAAGAGTGGCTGGCTATTTTAAACTATTTTACTTCATTCAAAGGTTCCACTTTGCTTCTATTTTTAATGGAAGATCAAGCTGATTAACACCAATGGCAATAAATCTTAAGACCACCCATTCTATTGACCTTTAAACTTGCATGGATGGCTGGTCTCCAGTACTGAGACACTGTAGGAATGTAGTTTGAACAGACCTGTGCCCGTATGGCTATTGAGAAGGAAAGACAGAATAACCCATCCATTGGGCAATGAAAGTGGGCACAAATATCAGGCCAATTACCATTAGTGCTCTTATCAGACTCCAGAGATTGGCTGGCGACCCTTCAGGTTTCCCATTAGCCAACCTGAGGAACAAAGTACGTGGATAAATAACACTATGCAAGACCCCCTAACAACCGCAAACAAGAAAATGTAAGTATTTACAATTGGTAAAACTCTGGAAGAAGAGTCTAAATGACTTAAACTGTCATGTCCTGGCTGGGAGCCCCTAGCCTCCTCTATGCTTTGGGGCTCGCAGTCAGGGCATGCCACCTAGAGAGGCCTCTAGCCCTCTCTATGCCGCTGTGGGCTCCCCAGTCAGAGCAGCTGTGTTCAGTTGACTCTGATTGGGGAGCCTACTTAGGTTAGGCTACGGCCACACATTAGGTGTGGTTGATTGTTTGTTCTGTTCGTCGCAACAACGTTCACGGTTTGGCCTTTGTTTATTTCCGTTTCTTGTGGATACGTTACAGCTTTCGTTTGTAAGTCGCTGTTGTTTCATGTATAGTTATCGTCCGGTTTTTATGCTGTTACTCCAGACCCCTTTTGTTTACGTTAGCCGTGTAGTTGGTGTTACGTGTTGTGGAAATAAATCACCTTTCGTTCAAGATGTCTGCATTTGGTTTCGCCATGCACAACAGCCGTGAAATAAACCAAAAAGAGACTTAAAGGGATTGTTTGAACTAGATTCATATTTGGGTGAAATCCCATTTACCCCGAGTTGTTCTTGATGGGGCCATTGATGGAGACCATTGAGAAATGTTTCCCAACAAGCTGAGCTTGGCTTAAACAAAACACATTGGTAGTGCTTGAGATGTTGTGGTCACATGCACACGTATGGTCTTTGCCATAACATCCTGAAGCTCCTTCAAAGTCTCTATTGGCTTCTTGGCTTCCTCTCCGATCAGTCTCCCCCTTGCTGGTCATCCAGTTTAGAGGTTCTGCCTGATCTGTGCAGTGTCTGGATGGTGCCATCTGCCTACCACTTCTTCATTATTATCTTAACTCTTCTAATATCCATCCCCTTGTACCTTTCCACAACTTCATCTCATAGACCTTTTGAAGGTGCCCTTTCACCCATAGTGGATTATTTGCTTTAAATGGCACTACTAAGCAGTGGTCCATTTTAAACAACTGCTTTTATTCTGCTTTTAAACTAATCAAAGTCACCATAATTGATCACAGATGGAAGACAATTACATTGAATTGTGATCAACAAAGTTGGAATTGTTTTTCTAAAGGGGGTGTGCTTTAATAATTTTAATTAATTGTCTGGGTTTAAAATCCACTTGGATATTACAGGTTACTGAGTGTAAATAAAGCCAGAAAAGATTGAAAAGTTGAATTCCCAAGGAATCACACAGAACCAAACAAAACAGGGAGGTACCTATCCATATTTATCCAAAAACAATACAAATGTTTAGGTTGGGTACTGGTTAACCTATTCATTGGTTAGACTGATGGAAAAGTCATTCTCCTACTATGATTATAATTTATTTGTGCATTTGAGTGGTAATCCAAATGTAGTGACTATTAACAGATGGTGTTAGCAGAGGAGCCTCTGGGAGAACTAAGACACTGTTGTTGTTTTCCAGCATGGTTCAGATCAACGTGTCGCCATTGTTTGCAAATGTTTTTCTTTACAATATTGAAAATAAATATGTTTTGGTTTGAAGACCACTCCAGGTCAAAACTACAAGAACCCTTTAACAATGTTGTATTTCTAAAGTGACCACCGTTTGTTAATGTCTTCATGAAAGGAAACTATTTCAACGTGCTAAATGGGATAGGGATGTGCATTTTTTTACTTTAAACAAAAAGGCCTAAGTCACTACCTCACAAGTAATTCAGGATCACAGGTTTTTGGCCAAGAAATGCGTTCACCTTCATGTCTGCCGGTGAAAATAGTTGAGCAAACAGCATGATATCAATGAGAACAGCTTGACAGGATGTGCATCTCGGGATAGTTGCTGTGGAGTAATTGCGATGAGGCAAGCCCATAATGATGAATTTGACAGTAAGAGATTAGGAGGGGAGGAAAATGTGTAAAATACATTTTAATAATCAATATGTTAACACAGGAGTTTTGCACAGATAACGTACACATACTGTATACAGTATACTGGAAAAGGAATCATATTGTTTACATAAAGCTGTGGTACATCAAAGCCAAATCATACAAGCCTTGACCTCTTTCCCCTAACATATGGAGGCCTTCTGAAGAGGCTACTGAAGTGGCACACACAAACACACAAAGAATCATGCCATGATCATGCCTTGTTTCCATTTAAAAATATTTATAGATTTGCTAACTTTTCCCTTTCATTTATTCAAATTAAAGCTCAGTGAACACATTTGTAGGGATTGACAGAGCTTCTTTCAAAGGCTGAGGCAACGATGCCCTCTACTGTTGAAGAGACTAATACCACGTTGCTACAAAAAGAAAAGATTACACTCTGAGGCAAAAGACTATGAGATATCTTAAGTTTAGTCTTTTATAAGAAGGTGAGCAGCAATATTTGTTTAGGGTTTTCTGCTGAGGCGCTGTTACCGGGAGAGTGTTGATGGGAAAAAGAGCTGGGTAAGAAAGGATGAGAAGTGATCTGCTGTCCAGAGAAAGACTGTAGCCAAGAAGTCAACATTTTTTTTAACAGTGATATGGCCTATGTAATAGTTATATTACTTTCTTGGTTTCCACTTTTTATTACAAAACTAAAATAATAAAATAGAGAGACAGTACGCTGATTGATTGTACCTACCTAAAGCAGTCCAGCATTAGATTCTGCTGGGGTACGGCAAAACCGCTTGGACAAACCACACGCAGAACTGCGGCTCACCGTAATACTAGAAACAATACATTATTTTTGCTAATGATTCTCTTACGTGGTTGCCTGTAGCATAGCATATTATAATTTGAATAATAATATCTTTATATTAATATATGGGGGGGGGCATTTGTGATGCGATGATTGATGTGCCCCTCCCAATGTAAATTTTAATTGCAGCCTTGTCCAGAGATTCAAGAAAGAATATCTGCTCCAGAGTGAGTTAGGTGACCTACATAAGAGGAACCCACTGTATGAATCAGTCCCTTTGAATGGCCATGCTACAGATGCTGCTGCTAAACAAACTGTCAAAGTACCCATTGGGAATAAGCTGCCATTTGGGTCATACCCATTGGGCACTAGAAAGGCAATTAAATCTCAGACAGCATTAAGTGGATTAAGACAAAAGCTGCGCTGCTTGACAACATATTTTTTTTTCTTCCTGTGGTGAATGAATTTAAAATCCATTCAATTAAAAGGTTTCAAAATGAACCCATGTCTTCTAACTCAGTCATGATTTTAACCTTGAAGGTTTTTTTGATAAATTATCCCAAAATCCCTGTCTAAAAGACATTTTAGAAGGGTCAGAGATGGCCGATATCTATGTTAGGTTACTACTACATAAGGTAAAAGAGCTGCAGAATACATAGTACAGTATATACTGATCCCAAAGTACTGATAAAAGTGTTTAGATAAGTAATTTACAGCCTGCGAGTCAGCGCTGAACTAAAATTAAAATCTGCTGTTGAACATGATTTCTTTATCACTTTTATACAGTCATATATCTGGCTGGTTGTCAGAGAGACTCAGCCAGTGTTGCGAATTGTGTAACTTCTTTTCATTTAAACTGTAACTCAATAATACAACTTCACATATCCACGATAGCTGCTCTCTGCCAGCCTAACACCCTGGTTTCACATGGAATAAGATTATCTCATGAAATATTTGAGCAAGACATATTGCCAGGTCACTTTGCAGGTGCAAAAGTGTCACCTTCAGAGTTACAGGACAGAACCCAGAGACAACGTCAAAGTTACAGGACAGACTGGATTACAGAGTTATTCCCATAGAACCCATTCAAATCTATCCGATCCTGAACAGTGAACAAAGTTCTACAGATAACACACGCTAACTCTACCATATGGAGATGGGGGGGAAACACAAACTGTTGCCTTGACAGCCTGAAACCTCTACCTCTTTAAATATTCTAATCAAAATGCCAACTACCTTACCTCTGCCTTTTGGCTCTGTCTTCACCATCTATCTCTCCTTAAAAAACACACAGCACAGTGACAGGAGTGATAAAGCACCCAATCCCTGGACTAGTTACAGAAACCTAATTGGGTAAATGTGAAAAAGGGTCCAAGACTCAGATCTGCATCTCTTGGCACAATGCGATGCTCATCCCTCGCTAAGCTTAATGCCTTGATCCCTGGCTGTGAGCCCCTCGCACAGAATGTCTAAAGAAGAGACGGGAGGTGTACAAACACAGGGTCCCCGGATGTCACTTCTGAAGGTGACACGCAAGGTGAAACAGGCCACATACAAGCAAAATGGATTCAACCTTTTTGAAAACTGTGATTTTTCTCATCAAAACAGTAGCATTGAAATGAGCATTAAAGAGTCCCCAGGTCATACCATCAGTAGATCCCCAGTATGTCCCCAGCTCGGGGAAGATTCACTAGACGTTCAGCACAGATGTTGTCTCTGACATCCACCTACATACTCTCACGAGGGCCAACAGAGGTGGGTCAGACCGGTGCTGGGGTGTGCGTGCATGCGTTTGAAATAATACTGCATGCCTTGAATACTACAATGCTGACTTTTGAGAAAGCATCATTTTCCCCTAATGTTATTCATGTTATGCTTGTGGGTTACTAAAGTATTCTATTAATTCCCCAAACAGATTCATTTTTGTAAAAGGGTAAAAAGCCTGAAATAACTGGACAAGATTGACTGTTTGAGATTGAAGAAAACTGCAAACTGAACCGGCTGTTCAAATCAAACATTTAAATTATTAATAATGTCGAATAAGTACGGTAATACTAAAATATGAAGCAAATTGAGACTCTCTGTCTATCCAGGCCACATATATAACCTAAGAAACTACAGGCTGTGAAGTAACCATTCAACCATCATGCATTACATAGCTGACCTGTACAACTTCACAACAGCCCATACCCTTATGTATGCATTTAAAAAGGCTGAAATAAACTGCATATCATATATATATGTCCATAGCCATTCATTTCAGCTGGACAGCCCGGCTTTGAAAAGCTGTCATGTACTTTGTTTATTTAATCGAAACATTTAAACATCTGACCTGATTTGTTAGGATTCAATATGGACACACCCACACACAGGCACACTTTCAGTGATAGGCCAGCCTTCTGACAGAGAAAAGCAGAACAAAGGTAGCCAATAACATCCAGGCGTCCTTGTGTTGTCGAATGACCCTGATGAAAAGCAGTTCCCTAGGAAACCCACTAGTTTAGATATTTTAGGCCAGCAGCAAATGGTTTTCCTCTGTATTATGAAATAATGATTTGCATAAAAAGACGACATTGCATTTGTCATACGATTGAACACAGGCTTTAAGGTCACAGTCCTTTATAATAAATAATTCATTCAGTGAATACTAAGAGTGACATGTTTTACCCGTGGTATACAGTCACACTTAAAATTGTGCATGGTCTCATACCACCCAAAGGCTGTCAGCCAATCTGTATTTGGGATCCAAACCACCTGGTTTATAAGGGACGGTATACCACGGGTAAAACATCACATCACTTTTTACTGCTCTAATCGTGTTGGTAACCGTCTTATATGAGCAATAAATTATCTCTGGTGTTTAGTTTTTGATGAGCATTGAGACTGAAATGGGATTCTTTGATTAAGGTGAACTGTGTAGTAACTTTTAACTTTTAGAGCAACATTATAATGACCTTTGGTAACGACTTTGTAATTGCATAATAATGTGTTTCCTCTAAGTTTCGGGTGTGTTGTTCTCACCTGTCTGAGAATGAAACTGGTCGAGGTGGTGCTTCCATCTGACCTCTTTAGCCGGCTACGTCTGGAGTATGTCCCTCTGTTCACCTGAGGTAGTAGAGTACATTTACACACATTATTTGCACTGTAAGCAAACAACTACCAGAGCATAGTCAAGGACATCCTATTTGACTCCTTCATCGGGTAGCCCACAGATTGTCATGTGACTGGTTCTAGCCTGTACTTACTGTACCCATGTGGCTATCTAACAGACTCCTTGCTATTATGGTGAAAGCTTAACACCTTAACACTCGCATTTGCTCCCCAAATGAAGACCTAACCTTCTTTAGAACAAGGATGTAACTTATCTCAGAGATTACACCGGCACCAGATCTGATTTCTGTCTTCTGATTTACATTTACATTTCTGCCTAACCAAAAAAGAAACAGTGTTGTTCTTGGAATATTCCTGTCACAGGCTGACTATATGCTGAACATAGATGCTGTGATATAGGTCTACATGAGTGAGTCATGCGTTTAGTCAGCCTGTCCTCGATATGAATGAATTATTAAATACTCTATTTCAAACCACATTAATCACATTCATTGACCATGGGAAACTTCACAATGCACATTGATTATGATCAATAAAGTAGGAAGACAATGCTGCCCTACGAAGGAGAATTACAGTAACAATTAAATATACATTTCATTTCTTAAATATGCAATTCTTGATTTTTATATATAACCTATACTTATTGTTCAAAAACAAGCGGGCAGTTGATGAACATTTAACGATTCATGATAGTTAACGGCAGTCTATATTCTGTCGGGAAACGAACTACACCACACCAATGAAACAATATAAAACGTAATTACAGCAGTTCAAAGATATTTGACCAAATTCACAATACTGCGTTTAGCCCTTGCATGGCACAATGAGTGTGATTTTTTGTTACCAACTTTCTATGGGAAGCTCCAAAGAGAATGTTTTCCTTATATTGGTGCAGTGGAGCACTTGTCCCAGCCACGGACAATGTTAGTTAAATATCATGAAAATTAAAATACCGTTGAAAAAAATGTTTCCAGTCTTTTTATAGTAGCAGTGAAAGGACAGTGCATAATGCGGTACTTTACCTTCTGGAGTCCGTCGCCTGCACCATGACGAGTATAGATGTGCCGGGACATCTCAGCCAGTTCGTCGGTCCATGGCGGGGGCTGTCTCTCCGTCCCGGTCCATGGCAACTGCTGTTGCGGTTGTTGAATTGGTTCCTCCAGCTTTACACCTTTGCTTACAAACTACCAACAGACTAGCGGGAAAGTGCTTCCAGTGCTTTCTTAGTAGACGATAAAAGAAACTGCCTGCCTGTGTGCAGTGTTTTACTGTATATGCTGCTGTTGTAGGATGGATACTAGTGATGGTCATTTGCGAACGAACGGCTTTATTTGAACGGCTCCTTTTAGTGAACGTTGGGAACCGAATCGCATTGGTGAAAGGAGGCGCTCATTTGGCTCCTTTATTCCCTTTTTGTAAAAAAGAAAATTGTCAATACGTTAAAAACCTATTTAATAAAGACTTTATGACTGCAGCGCAGAAATAATAAATATTTTGGAAAAACGCGTATCCCCCATTTGCATTTTCCCAGTATAGGGTAGTCAGATGTAAAAAAAAGAAATATGGCGATCTATTAATTAGGACAGGTAAGATATAACCTAAATGAACATGCATTTCAAGGTCTAACATAAGTATAGGCTACATTTCCGTCGTTACTTTGGAGACATGTATTCTTTTCGATGTTTTACGGATATTTTAAGAATTTCAAACGAATAGCTGTTCGGATGCTAAAAGAGCCGGGTCTTTCAGGTGGACGGAGCCAGAAGAGCCGGCTCACCATGAAGCTTCACTCTGTCCTTTACTAACGGATATGCTACATATGTGCACGCGCAACGGACAGTCTTGCATTCTGGTCTTATGCCTCTCACATCATCAATCGTGCGGGTCTGTCTAAAAGGTTCACTGTCATTCTCATCCTCGTAAAATAGAATGCGAAAATAATCGTAATCTTATGGTCAGATTTGTTTATGTTAAATAATTTAAATTAATTAATAGTTCTTTGAAATCTATATACAGTGGGGAGAACAAGTATTTGATACACTGCCGATTTTGCAGGTTTTCCTACTTACAAAGCATGTAGAGGTCTGTAATTATTATCATAGGCACACTTTAACTGAGAGAGACGGAATCTCAGACAAAAAAACAGAAAACCACATTGTATGATTTTTGAGTAATCAATTTGCATTTTATTGCATGACATAAGTATTTGATCACCTACCAGCCAGTACGAATTCCAGCTCTCACAGACCTGTTAGGTTTTCTTTAAGCCCTCCTGTTCTCCACTCATTACCTGTATTAACGGCACCTGTTTGAACTCGTTACCTGTAGAAAAGACACCTGTCCACACACTCAATCAAATAGACTCCAACATCTCCACAATGGCCAAGACCAGAGAGCTGTTGTGGCTGGGTCTTCCAGCAAGACAACGACCTGAAACACACAGCCAGGGCAACTAAGTAGTGGCTCCGTAAGAAGCATCTCAAGGTCCTGGAGTGGCCTAGCCAGCCTCCAAACGTGAACCCAATAGAAAGTCTTTGGAGGGAGCTGACAGTCCGTATTGCCCAGTGACAGCCACGAAACCTGAAGGATCTGGAGAAGATCTGTATGGAGGAGTAGGCCAAAATCCCTGCTGCTGTGTGTGCAAACCTGGTCAAGAACTACAGGAAACATATGATCTCTGTAATTGCAAAGCAAGGTATCTGTACCAAATATTCAGTTCTGCTTTTCTGATGTATCAAATACTAATGTCATGCTTATAAAATTGGGGGGGGGGGGGTTACATGATTGTAAACCCCTAAACATTAAAAAAAAAAAAAAAAAATACTTAAAGCCAAGAGCTTAAAACTCAAAGGAAATTATTATTAAAATAATGTTTCATACTTGAAAGACATTACCATGTCTTGCACCATCTATCTTACAAAAGCCAGTCAATGTACTGTAAATAACTTACTTTCAACAGCAGAATGTTGTTCTCAAAAATCAAATAATGCCTTTTAAGAGCAGACACACTTTCAGAACATTCAGAGAAAACTAATATTAAAACAAGCCTTAAACACAGGTACATTTTATTGTAAAGAATATTAGATTCAAAATGTGTTACAAAATGATTTGTACAATGATAACACAAAAAATGAAACCTTGATGTTAAAAAACATGGAGTCTGTTATGATGTCGGTAGTACGGAATTGGAACATTCCCTGGAATCTTTAAATATAGAGTTCTAAATATACAGCAGCTTCCGGGTCAATTTCCGCCCCAAAGATGGTTCCATTAATTTATTTTTAATAAAGAAAACAAGGCATCCAGTGGTAAATAAAATGTTTACAAAGTTAAAGTGCAATACCGACAAAGCCATAAAGATATTTTACATGTACTCTACAAGTAAAGAAAATAAAGTGTACACAGTTCTTACTTGAAATAGCAGACTTAAAGAAAAAAGAATCCTAAGAAATCTAGTCCACTATTTCACCTAACATTATTTCAGTTCAGACAAACATTACAGGTCTTTGTAAAGTTCACACTGCACAATAAAGACCAAAAAAACAGTTCTCACTTGGTAGATGTAGCCATTTGTCTGCTTGCATTCTGGAAAAGATATAACTAAAGCAAAAACAATATCTTACATGTATGAATCAAATGAAAAGGTATCTGATCATATGGAAAAGAATCCAGGGAAAAATATACTATACAAAACAGAAATCAAAAACAAATATAATTTACAGTTTATAAAGGATAAACTAAAGGGATTCCAACCAAACCACTGAAAGATACATATAATTTGCATAACAAATTACTTTCAATATAATTTAATAATCATTAATAATGTCTATGTTGTAAAGCCTTTTCAAGAGAACCGTAAAGACAGATAGAAAAGTTTATTTCCCAATCAACCTTTTACAACTAATTAGGGCCCTTGCTAGGAGCCAAAAGGAGCCTGGGCCCAACAATGACAATGAACCACCACACATCAGCTCCTTTCCAATTGCTTGAGCCGTCGGGCCAACTGCATCGCTTTCATTGTGGAATCAATCAAACGATTCCATTATGGTTCAGCGAGAACGCAGAAAGACAGATACTCAGGAAATATTACATTTGCTTTAGTAAAAAAGGGATGTGTATAAAAGGTTGATACAGAACCTAACAGCAGTTATTTAGAAAGGCTGTCAAGTCACACTTAAGAGATATTGAACAACATTGTTGTTGTTGTTGTTACATGTGAAGTTGCAAGCGAATGAGAATGACCATTTCTCTTTGCTCCCAGAATGTAATGACACAAAAAAAGAAAATCACAAGACAGGCAGTGTATAGAAAACCAATCTGTGTATATCCATGTTTTATATATATAATAAAACTGGTATGGTTTATACCACAGAAACACCTATAGCTGTAAAAGGGTCAACTATTGGTTATTCTGTTAGAGCAGATAGTCAAAAACAATCCCTGGGTTGGCTCCATTCTGACCCGATTGGACTGAAATGTAATTGACTCCAAACCTTGTCTGGACCAAACCAAGACTTCTTCATTTGGACTGACTTCCAAACACACTTACAGAAAGCAAAGCCAAGGGTGACAAGAAAATGTACCTAAACAATTAAAAGATGTTGCTAAAAAACAAACTGGAGGAAGACACAGAGATACAACCATCAACAACAGGAAAAGATCAGGTGATTCCTCCCTTATCTGTTTTTAACACACAACCCAAGACAAATACTAAACTTCACTCACGCCATTCATCCTTTCATAAACAGGCTGTGGTGGCAAGTAGGTTCCCCCCCCCCAGGATGCATCCACTCCAAGAAAAACAGCGGGCTTTCCGACAGTCCTCTAGGGGGCGCCGTCCCAAACACTGCCCTATTCTCACACATCCTATGGGCGCGACAGTAGCGGGACACACCTCCTTTCCTTCTTTTTAATTCGGACATATTTAAATAAAGGACAGAAGAGGGGGAGGGGAACCCACAGCGCCGGTCCGTCCGTGGTGGATCCGCCTTCACAGGAGAGGCTGCTGGTAGTAGGTCTGCTGCGGCGGGGCCTGGTGCGACGCCGCGGCCATCTGATAGGACGCCTGAGGCAGATTGGAGCTCTGATAGGCTGACATGTCCATCTGCTGGGCCACGCCCATCTGCGGAGGGTATCCGGCAAGCGTGTACGGCGCGCTGCCGAGGAGACACAACGGTGCAACGTTAGCCGAGGACGGACTCACCAATCGGCCACCGCTCAACAGTCTAGCTGCCGATATCCTGCTGGTATACTGAGGTGTGGCCCACCCGTATGGAAGCGGTCCCGGCTGCCCGTTGGGTGAAGCCACGTTCGGGGGGAGGGACTGGAGCGGTCCGGGCTGGTCAGAGCCCATATAGGCCTGCTGCGCCGGGGGGCCCTGGGGGATTCCGGGAGGCATGTAGGAACCGGCTGGCTGTCCTGGGTAACCCTGAGGGGGGAGATGTGGAGCCACATTAGAAGAGGTGGAGGCAGCTGCAACAGGGAGCAGGTTGCTTCTGAAAGGGTAATACATAGAGTCCAGACCACTGGGTTCTCCCAGGGACACGGCAATCTATCGGCGAGACGAAAGGTCCTCAAGCAAGGTAACAGTCTGAAAATGGCCTTCTACTCCATAAGTATTCCATAGGCATTTCATACACGTATAACCTTTACCAGTTTGCTGAGGCGGTGACCCAAACCAAAAGTCGTCACGGTGGTTTGTCCATTTGTCCTCACTGACCTGCATGGGGACTTGAGAAGGAGCATAGTGGGTTTGCTGTTGCTGCTGCTTGGAGTAAGCCGTGTAAAACGGTGCCTCATTCATCAGCTTGTTATAGAGCTCCAAGGCCTCCAGGACCTTCACATTCAGCTCCGACAGCTCTGAGTGTTGCCTGCAAGGGAGGAAGAAACGAGTGAAACGGAACCGTTGGATTGGGTGCTACAAGTCCCCTTTACTGTGAAACTAGACCAGACGTACTGTGATGTGTCGTAGCACCGTAAGCAGGGTTTTCAAAGTGCCAGATGGGAAATGCCAAATAAAAATCTACAATTGTCAGGGAAGCAATAGCAGATATTTTCACCAGCTTTACTTACACAATTAAGTTCCCCATTAACTGCCTGACACACACAAAGAGAGGCAAAGAAAGACAAAAAGAGACTGAGCCAGACAGACAGCCAGACACAGAGCCAGACACAGAGCCAGACAGACAGCCAGACACAGAGCCAGACAATCAGGAGACAGAGACAATCAGGAGACAGAGACAATCAGGAGACAGAGACAGAGGACCGAGACAGACAGAGACCTGGTTATGTAGAGCAGCTGGAAAGCGTTAGACTCTACATTAATTATAGTTCCAGCCACCCAGTAATGCCAAGGAAGCACAAAAGTCTGTGAAAAAGGTCAAAGGAATGTCCTTTGAATGCTGCATGGAGAATTTACTTTATGGCATATACACTGCTTTTCTTCCCCAAAAGCAGAGACTAGACAAAATAAGTGGATGTTAACCAGCCATAAGAAGCATCAATTCTAACCAAGCAATTAAATATTTAGTCTTGCGGTCTCCGCCGCAGCGGGTAGTCATTAGGGCAGCGACTGCATCAACTTACAGTCTTGTGCAATAAGACATGTAAAGATGTGTTTTGATGCAGGGTCACTGACCCACCGCCAAACCGTTCATGCTGAATGATGTTGCAGGCATCATAACGTTCACCATGGCTTCGCCAGGCTCTTTCACATGTCACGTGCTCAGTGTGTACCTGCTCTCTTCTGTGAAGAGAACGGCCCACCAATGGCGGACCTGCTGATTCGGGTGTTCTCTGGCGAATGCCAATTAAGCTGCAAGGTTCTGGGCTGTGAGCACAGGTCCCACTAGAGGACGTCGGGGCCTCACGCCTCCCTCATGGACCACTAGAGGACGTCGGGGCCTCACGCCTCCCTCATGGACCACTAGAGGACGTCGGGGCCTCACGCCTCCCTCATGGACCACTAGAGGACGTCGGGGCCTCACGCCTCCCTCATGGACCACTAGAGGACGTCGGGGCCTCACGCCTCCCTCATGGACCAC